>SNQJ01S0062024.1:3033-35911 GCA_010110895.2 Picea sitchensis | reverse complement strand
TGTCATTTTCCAAGACAAAAGAAAAGGGGGAATGACAAAAAGGGATTGTGGTTCCAAGATGGGAATAATAAATTCTTCTCTTATTGTGGTAAGAGTGGACATCATATAGAGAAGTCTTGGACACTTTATCCACACTTTTTTCTGAAGAAGAACCATGAAAATGTAAAGGCAGTTACCAGAAGATAGGTAGCATCCCCAAGTGAAGTTAATAGTCTGGATGAAAGATTCGAGAATCAATACTTCTTAATGGTTGGTATTAACAGTGTAATGTATGAATACATCGAGGTATGGTCCATGTAAAATGGCTCATCTTTCCACATGACAAGAGTTAGATCGATATTCCTTACTTTCTCAGATATTGACACATATTTCTATGTATGACATGGAACTAACACCAGCCAAGTAGTAAGAGGGTTTGTATATGTAATATTCCATCTCGACTCGGGAGAATTCCTAGGAATAGAACATATGTTGTATGTTCCATATTTGAAATGAAACCTATTCTCAATTGTAGCTTTCAAAGATGAAAGATATGCAGTTGCTTTCCAAGATGGCAAGTTACTTTTGTATTCAAGGGAAGATACTCAAGACACATCAACAGTTCTTGGTGTTCGAAAGGAGAGGTTATATAGGTTACTGGGAAGACCTATAATTGGATCCAATGGTTTCTTGGATTCAACATCAGATTCAATGTCATATCCAATTTCATATTTAACATCAGCGTCAGAGGCATTGTCAGAGACAAGAAGTTTTGAGACTCCTTCCTTTACAAAGGGAAGAATGAGTCTGTGAAGAAGCCATCTATCAGAAAGGATTCATTGTGGAAAAATATTGTAAAATATGTATATTTGTAAAATAGAAAAAATAGTATGCATATGTAAATGCCTTATATAAATCTATTTCTATTGTTGTAATAGAGGGATTGTTAACAACTCTTTGTGAATTTTCAAGAGTGAGAGGAATCTTGTAGGGATTTCTATATACCCACCTTTATGAATTTTCAAGAGTGAGAGGAATCTTGTAGGGATTTCTATATACCCACCTTTATGAATTTTCAAGAGTGAGAGGAATCTTGTAGGGATTTC
This sequence comes from Picea sitchensis, assembly GCA_010110895.2. NCBI lineage: Eukaryota > Viridiplantae > Streptophyta > Pinopsida > Pinales > Pinaceae > Picea > Picea sitchensis. Next base: position 34,826 of record SNQJ01S0062024.1, on the reverse strand, counting down.
TATATAGCCACCTTTATGAATTTTCAAGAGTAAGAGGAATCTTGTAGGGATTTCTATATAGCCACCTTTATGAATTTTTTAGAGTGAGAGGAATCTTGTATGGATTTCTAATTCTTTCAACAGTAGTGAAGACAATAGTAATTTTCTTATTATCATCTAATGGACTTCATATGGATTGAATTGTCTAAGTTAACATTCTTATTCTGAAGTACAAAAGGAAAAGGAATAGAAGAATGTAAGAAATTGGAACATGTATATCAAGAGCGTGAAGAGCATCAAAGTTATGAATCTTGCTAGAGATGATAAAGAAACAATATTCTTTGTAAAGATAAGGGGTAATTACTTGTAAATATGTATGTTATAAGCATCTCTAGGATGTTATGTCATGTTCATGTAGATGTATACATTGATCAGAAGAAATTCAAGTGGTATATATGTTTAGAGTCGCTTTCAGAGAAGGAGAGAGGAAATGAACATGGAATTCATTAAAAGACTCCTATAGATACATCAACAGTACATGAACAAAGAATCCAATATAGGCAAGGCATAGATCAACATTTGACTTGGATTTTATGATTTTCGATATAGACTTTCTTCAATAGAGAAGGAGATGGGATTGGATGTTGAATACATGATTCATATTTAGATATTGTGGATCATAGAATCAATGATAATACTTTATTTATGAAGTAATCAATGAGCTAGAACTGGAGCCAGATCTAAGCTAGTGCTAGTAGCCATGAGCTAGAGTTAGAGCCATGTTTCATAGAAATAGACAGAAGTACATTGATCCAAAAAAGAAAATCTCTACCCAAGATCCAAGATCCTAGATGGAAGATCCAAAGTGAACACGTCCAAGATAAGAAATAGTCCCAGAATATTCAACGAGGTGGAAGAGTGAAGAAGCTTCATCATCACTAAGTTATTGAATAAGAGAATTTCAGTAAGATGGAAGAGTGAGTGAGAGTTATCATCACTAATTTATTGAAATATCTATACTTTTGGAGGACCAAAATTTCTTCAGTGGGAAGGTGTGATCCAGGAGGATCTAGAACACTCAAAGAGATATAGGAGGATCCAGAAATGTTTAAAATTTTATTATCTCAAATTCTCTCGAAAATAAATTCATTGTGTAGATATCGATGATAGCTTTGAAATGGTGAAAAAATCACATCAAACGGAGTGACATGTGGCACCACTAGAAGGTTGACATTGACACGTGGCATGACCTTACATCACTATACAACTGAGTTGGCAAGGTGATAGGGAAATCGTATAAGTACAGGTGGACCAATCATATATCAACACGTGGCAAGTTCGTACATGGTTAGGTTTACCAATGAGAGATTGCCACATGGAAGTCTCCCATTCGCCTAATATGGCTAAGGTAAAATAAAAAAATTTAGAGCCCAGAGGTTCTAACCCAAATATATCATCCAACAACCAAATGACCTGCCATTACAGCCTCGCTATGTGGCTTAACCGTTTACATGTTAATTTGTATTTAAGTTTGATTGGAGGTTGAATTGGCGAGACAATAGGACCAAGGGAATAGCCATCGATCCTATTGTCATATGTTGTTATGTATTAAGTGATAAGCCCGAAATATGCGGCATAATGTATTATGTGCTAAGCCCGAAATCCGTGACAGATACAAAATATATGTTATAACCATATAAAAAAATTCCATAACATAAGGCATGGTCAATAGAGTTCGATCCCATGACCCACCATAGAACACTCCAATTCCCTAATCACTACACCATTGGCACCACACTTGACACATATTCCCACAGGCTAGATTTAAGTTGATGTTGTCAGTTACCCAAGGTATAGACCACAGTCAGGTCCATGGCCTATTTAATATCGAGTATGGAACATGAGGCAGACATGGATCTGAAGACCAAGAATAGAGTATGAGGAAGGTACAGACAATACATTGGTTTGTGTGTCAAGGATGAAAAGAGTCATGAGTTTGTCTTGATTTACATGCAATGGAGCACCATGTCCAAACATAGCCTTGTTTATACTCATTTTTCTTAGTTTCTTTAGACAAAGATGATGATGATGTTATTTTTGTAATAATATGTTGTTTATTAAATTCTTAGTCCATATGGCCATTTATGAGAGCCATAGTGCATTGTTTGGCATGTAAAGGGGGTAAAATTAAGCCAGTTCAGAATATCGTCAAGTTTATACTCATTTTTTTCAACATTTCGAGAGGACTTCAACGGTAAGCTCTATTTTTGGGTTTGAGAAGCATAATTAAAGAGTGACTTCAAATTTGTATCTGTAAGTCCATTTTCATTGTAATTTTTATCATTGAGATTAATGAAGAACAATCTCACTATTGAAAGGGGACTTGGAGAGATAGCCTAGGAGAGGTGAAATGAGTCGTCAAATGTTATCTTAAGTAGTTATTTAATTTTATGTTGTTTCATGTCACATGATTCTATAAATTACCATATTTTCATGAAGTTTTAGATAAGTAAAAGATTCACATGTGTTATGAAAATATTTCAAATACGACCAAGAATTATTCTAAATCGGGTTAGATGTTGAGATGTGTATTTAAAGGATAATTTGGCATCTAAGTATTTTTGTATCATTGAGACTGAGTATAGATGAGTATTTAACATTACCATCTAGGCATTCTGGCTACATAACTTCCTTACCAAATTGGGCATCCAATTACACAGACCGACTGTCATTTGAATTACGACAACCCGAGGAAGTATTCTAAAGTTTTGTAGAGACCCATTGCAGTAGAAACGAACAAATCATATTGAGATTCATATTCACTACATCAAATATCTAGTCCATGAGAGGATCATCAACTTGCAGTTATGTCCTTCAACAAAAAAAAACAACAAAAAAAAAAATCTTCACCAAGAATTTCACTACGTAGAAGTTTGACTCTTTGCGCGATCATCTTGGATTGAAGGACGGAGTTGTAGAACTTTATTTTCTTCTTCGTGCATTGTAGCTTGGGTGGGGTTCCCCATGAGGGGTTTTCTCTCTCCTTTCTTTGGTTAGATTGTTCATTGGTTGCATTTCTCTCTTTCCTTTCTTTAGTTCGGTGTTCATTAGTTGCATTGTTTTTTGGGTAGCTAACATGGCCTTTTTTTATGGGACCCATTCTTCATTACCCAATAGTAGTGTTCAAGGGGGGTGTTGGAGATATTACACACATGTAGGATATTTTTCCTTATTTTCCTATGTTTATTAGTCATTATTGATGGTCTTCTATATTTTAGGAACATCTCCGACATTCTAGGTGAATATTCTCTTCAGTTGACTAGCTGAGTGGAGTTATTCAGGGTAACTTTGCTTTTATCACCATGTAACCTTAGGATCATCACCATAAATGTGCACTTACCTTGGGATCATAACCATTAAGGAAAATTCCTTGTGCATGCTTTATTGACTCCTCATTTCACTATGGTATGTCTAGTTAACTGGGTACTGGATGACTAGTTGACTAGGACTAGGTGGAAGTTAACTCGGGTAACTACCCATGTGTATCCAGATATCTATAGACCACCACTATGGCTCATTGGATTCTCCTCTATTGCACATTAGTTGAGCCATGCAAAGTATATCATGTGTATTTTATCATTATTTCATTTGGTTAATATAATTTCTCATTATTTCACTCCAATTTTTCTCTCTTCTCCTCACCTTTGCAAGTTGTGTATGTTCTTTTGCTAGCTAGATCTTATACGTAGGTATTCACCATTATAGAGAGAGTTGGGGGTTTGATATTTATTGATGATTATCTTTGAGGAGGTTTGTTAATCGCTTTGATCTTATACTTTCAAATGTATTCATGATTCTTTATGACTTATTATGATTGGTTTATATTTGTATGATGAAATTGATAGGTTATCTTTGAGATCTTTTCATATTTCAAAGTATTTGATGATCCTATATGACTGCTAAGTTTGATATTATATTTTATTCCTTGAATGGATTTTGTTTTGAGGACTTCTTGAATGGATGAATTAAATGAAGAACTTATATTCATTATGCATCCTCATGCTTGCATGTTGTACCTAATGTTATCATTTATGTTGAAGCTCTCATATGCTAATCATTTTCTTCAGTTTAAACTCAAGGATAGAATCACAAGATCATTAATTCTTTCTATGATTTTGAAATCACGTACATGCAACTTTGATGAAATTTATTTACAACAACATGTTGTTTATGAAAGGATGATATCATGGATGGTTATCTTTGATAAACATCTTCTTCCTTTTTCTTCATGTTGCAATAAAGATAAAAACTTATCCACAAGTATGTTAAAGGAAAAGGAAATTAATGTAATGTTTATACTTGTGAGTATCTTCTTCCTCGCTTAATTGATTTTATGATTTCTATGGTTGCATGAACAGGGTTGTAGAATCATTGCCTTTATATGACCACTTCATCCTTGAAATGCATGGGGAGATCCTTCGGTATTATTCCTTTGGACTATAATTCTCTCTATTCATATATTTTCTACCATTTTAAACCAACATTCATCATCCAAAATTATGCCTTATCTTTCCCAAACCTCAATCAGATTTTCTTTTCTCACCATTACATTGTTTTCTATTTTCAATTCCTTTCCAAGGCCTAAATATTATTGTATTATATTATGTGTTCAGAACCTTGATCCTTATTGTGCTCCCCTCATTGGGTTGCTCTCATCGGGATGGCCAAGTGAATCCCCTTGTGATATTTCTGAGGTCTCAAAGGCGTGAGATCATTCATAATAATCTCTATCGAGTTCTCCTTCTGGTCTCCCCTCTCTCTGAATACCTATAGAGCTTCTTGGATGTGTAACCTTGTTATATTGTCACCCAAATCTTGATTTCCTCTTTTCAACTCCATAGTCATGCATCGCGGTCTGGCGTGGGAGCTTGTTCCCTTATCCTATTGTATTCCTTTCCTTGCAATATTATCTAGTTTTCCCTCCACAATTTTCCCTTAGTCGTATTGACATGTCCCATGTTTTGCACTGTTGTCAAAATCATTTTCATCATATGGGTTACCCTATGTGACAATAGCATAATGTGTGACATGTCATCCCTTTCTTCCTTGGTTGCTTGTATTTTTTCACCTTCATATTGGTGTAAGCTCAACCTTGATTTGATGTGCCTAACTAACTTGGCATCCAAGCTATTCAAAATTTGCATGATATGTGTTGTCTCTATTTTTGGTCCCTAGGTGTGGAACCCTGATAGGTGCAGAACCCTCCATAGTGTGGAACCTTGACCCATGTAGAACTATGTATAATGTTTCCTATTTTTTGTATATATGATTTGTTTCATTTTTATTTCTAATTGTGATTATTTTATGTTTTATTTTATTCATTTATTTATTTATTTATTTTTCATTTTTAATTTGTCCATGGTTAAAAAAAAACACATTGTTTTGATTTCCCATTGTCTTCCCAAAACTTACCATGGTTTTTTAATTACATGGAAAAGGACTTTTATTATGGAAATCAATTTTTACCTGGGTAAACTACTATTACATGGGGAAATTGTTTTACTTAGGGAAATTACTACTTACATTGTAATTTTTTCCCTAAATCCATAATGTATATTTCATATATATATGTGTGTGTGTGTGTGTGTGTGTGTATTTCTATTTCCTATTTCATTTTAGTTTTATTTTATTTTTATGCATTCTTCCCCAAAGTCCCAAGGTAATGTATTTCACTATTCGAGACCTAATCATTTAGATGTCCATATACTTGCAACTCACACTCTCACTCTCATCAACCTATAGGTTTCATCGCAAAGGTTTTAGCTATAGATTTTTTTACCCCATGCTTCCATTTCTTTATCATTCACCACTTGATTTCCCCACACCCCACAACATCACTTTTGGATTACATTATTTTAACTTGGCATGCACATATTTTATTATTTTATTATCTTTTATTTTTCATTCTTACTATGGTTTACCGACAAAGTTTCGTGGGTGCTAGGTTCTATACCACCTCTAGTTTCACACACAAACCAATCTAGGGAAGGGGGGGGGGGATTTATACCATGAAGTTTCAATATTCCTAATGCAAGTGGGATAATTCCTTCAGAGTCGAATATCAACTGTCCAGATCTCCCCATTGGGTAAATCAAAGGTTTTTTAGCACCAACATTACGAAGCCATAACTTGATCTATGGGAGTCCACATTAGGACTAGGGTATCCCATTGGAAATCTCTCGAGCATGAGAAAAATGTAGAAGAGGTATTCAGGAAAGATCAATGACGAAAAATCCCAGAAAATTCATAGAAAAGAGGGACACAAATTTGAAGGGGAATAAACTGTGCAATGTCCAGGTAACCATAACTTGAGTTCCTAGAAAAAAAATGGGGCCTGCAAGAGCATGATAGAAAGTTAGAGTAGATAATAAGAAGATGGAATAATCTAATTTAATAGATTGACACCAAAACGCCCAGGAAAATTTGAAGAACATAAGAGGGTAAATCCAATGATATTTTTAATAAATATCACTCATGAACAACCTTAGGGAGAAATCAACCACTTAGAAATGTATTTAAATTCTATTTTTGGCCCTTGTACATTCATTTATGAGGAACGCGAGTCATTTAATGACAAAAAAAGCAAGTTGAAGAGACAATAATTGTTGGTTGTTACAAAAGTTGAAAGGTCTTCCTTGTTCTATAAAAGGAATACCATTGAATGTAATAAGGGATTTTTCCCATTGTATAAAGGACAATACTCTTGTTTATGGATATATAAAGAGCATAAGGAATTTGGGATCATAACTATTGTCAAATGTATTAGGGACGTTTCTACTGATATATTTGTTGTGGGTTTTTTTCTGAATGTTTTTCATATGAATTGTTTCTATGTGTTGTATTTGGAATTACTCATACCATTATAATTTCAGATGAATACAACGATGATGTTACATGTTTTATCTACAACTAATTGTGATCTAATCTACAATTTCATCATTCTAGCGTGTCTTTGATTGTTATGGACTCTTTATTCTTTCAATAACACTACTATTAATTGCATTCATTTAATTAGTTTTTATCCTATAGGATAGGTTAGAAGTAGTTAGATTAGTTAGTTTTTTTTCATTTTAGATTAGGTTTAGAGTTAATTAGAATTCTTTGGGGGATACTCTACTATCTTTCCCCCTTTTTTTTTAATTCTTAGTGGAAAACAAGCCCACATATTCATCAAAAATTACTACCACAAACAAGAGTAAGTTTGATTGGGACCTACCATCAGGTGTTCTACCTTACCTACTTGACAAACCATTTGGACCTGAAAACACCTTCCCTATGCCTTATGGGATCCTCCTGGACATGGTAACTACATTTGTCCCTTGATTCCTGAATTGAAAGAGATCTACAATGATGAATAATTATACATTGATCCTTCTGCTACCAATATGTAAATCTCTCTACTGAACCCACTACCAAACATATAAAGTCATTGCGCACTAACAACCCATGTTCTTTGTGAATAACCTACAACCATTATTCCCACCATTGTCCCTATCTCACTTAGTATCGGGATGCCCTTCATATTATCCACCATTTGGATTCCACTCAGTCGGAAGATCAAAGCCCTTACCCATGCTCCATCTTCCCTGACCATTTCTCAAACCACCAATGAAATTAGTCCCTTTGTAGTGCATAATACTGATAATACCATGCATGTTCTTTACCTATAAACTTCCATGGGATATAATTTTCCTAAGAATATCCCCTTCTTTATAGGAATACACTATATCACTCCCAACATGCCTCATGTACCTCCAGTCTCAACATCAGTGGCACCTTTTTTGTTCACTAGTCTTCCATCCACCTCTTTGGATGTAGCATATTTGAACCATGTTTCGTGTTCCCATGGAAAGGGGAAAGGGGAAAGGGGAATAATTCCCACATATACACATAGTATAGGGAATCATTCCCACCTACCCATACCTAATTAGGTCCCCATGCTTGACATAGAGGGCGAGGTAAATCTAGGACCTCCTCCTAATATTTTATCTTCTCATATAGATTTTGATTGATGCCCCATATGCACCTTTGGAACCATACTTATGATCCATTCTTAGAATTTCTTGATTTGATACTTCACTGGAAAGCCATTTTTCCAAGAAGAATAAAATCTCGTACTTTTCCACTGAATTCTTGTTCCATGGTTTGCATCACTTGAACATCACCTTGTTTGTTGTTGTTGTTGGTTGTGAAGTGAATTACACCATGGATAACCACTTTAATTCATGGATATGGGTCTTCACCGAACCTTGATATCCTATGCATTTAGCATAGGTTTTCCCCCTTCTTCTCATTGCACTTTTTTGTCATTCTCATAATTTTGTGTAGGACCCCTCACTTGGGTAGATGGATCAACCCCTCCATCTTATGCATTTTCCATCTACCCAATGATAGAGACTTCCTCACATTGGAACCCTAGTATAGTGACCCTTATTCCATTCTAGTGCCCATGTTATTCTATCACATTAGGGATTTGGAGTATAGTTAGTCTCCATAGCAGAGTTGATCCACATGCATTTCTTCTCATCATGTTGATGGCCACACCCTATGGACTCTCACATTTGTTTTTGGGTATGTGTTATATTCTTTACATGATCAACCTCATCTGTGACTCGTTGCACCAGGTGCAGAGGGGGATTCACAATGGGGAGACAACCCCCTTGTCTGGGGGATCAAAGGGGGGGAGGTAGCCTCCCCTATATAGTGGGTTGTAGGGGGGAGAGCCCTGGAAATTATTTTTGGTGGTTTTTGTGTAAATGTTTTAGTAGTTTTCAACACACAATTTTCTCTTTTAGGGGTTTTGTGGACCATTGGAAGATTTGTGGCTTATCCCATGTTTTTCTAATTTTGGTTAAAAATTTAGGGCCAATGAATTATGGGTTTTGGATGTCGTGATGTCATATATATATTGTATTGTAAATAATGAAGTTGGATGATGATGAATAATAAATAAAGGTGTGTCTCTATACAGATTGTTGGTTTTCCCGGTTTGGGTTTCCAGGGTAAATCTTTGTGTATATGAGTGATTGAAATTTTCTTATTTTATGTTTTAAGAATCTTTGTGTGCATAGAATTACTATAAAAATTTTAAAAACTTTCACTTGGTATCATAGAGGTTATTGTATTTAGGGAGATGCCTTTATGGACAATGGTCTAGCTCTGATCTGTGACAAACCTTGTTACAATGGGAGCTCTTCAGTATTGATTCTTGTGGTGAAAATAAATGGTGAGCAATTCAAAAATAGAGATCGAAAAATTTAATGGGAAATGATTTGAGCCATGGAAACTCAATATGGAAGACTTTTTTGTAGGAAAATATCAATGGGTTATTGTAGATCCAGGTACTAAACCTACTTGAACATCAAAAAAAGACTAGGAAAAATTGGATTGGAAGGTGAAGATAACAATCTAGTTGTGTCTCTCGAATTCAATATTACTGAATGTGTTAGGGGGAGATATAACCATGGAATTATGGAATAAGTCAAGGGATTTGTATCTGTATAAGTCCCTGGTAAATAAATTGTTCCTACAAAAGAAGTTGTACAACCTGAGGATGAAACATGGAGAATTGGTGACAGAGAATCTGAATTCCTTCAATATTGTAGTAAGTAAATTATTATTTTTTTATATTAATATCCATGATGAAGATAAGTGTATCCGTTTATTTTTCTCTTTACTAGACTCGTGGAATAGTTTGTTTGTGGCCATAGGTAGTAATGAAACTACTTTAAGTTTTGATGAGGTGGTCTCATCCTTTTTGTTGGAGGAGATGAGGTAGAAAAACATGGAAATCTAGAGAACAAATGCCTTATTTGCAAGAGGACACTCCTAGGAAAGAAATAGAAATAAGTCCTCAAGTGGGAGATCTAAATCTAGGGGAATATCTAAATCTCCTATAAAAAATTTAAAGGTATGCTCGAGATGTGGAAAATAAGGGCATTACAAGAAACAATGTAGATCCAAAAGTGTTGAGAGAGGGAAGGGATATGATTATGCCTCTTATACTAAAAAAAAAACATTCATAGATGGAGGGGATGTATACTTGTTTTCTTCAAGTGCACATGTAAATCATGAGGCAAGTTTTGCCAAATCAAGTGCATTGTTTCATATGACTCCACTCAAGAAGTGGTTTTTTCAATATGAAAGGTATGATGGGGGTGATGTTTTATAGGAGATGACATGATGGCCAAAATAGTAGGATGAGGAAAATTTAGGTTAAATCTCATGGATGGTAGGATTATAAAACTCCCTAGTGTTATGCACATCCCAGGATTGACAAGGAATTTGATTTTTGTAAGAAATATGGATGATGCACATCTGAAAATAGTGTTTGAAAAGGAAACCAACCAGATGGTTCAAGGGGAAATGGTGTTTCTCAAAGGAGTCCATATTAGAATTTTGTATAAGATACTATGAAAAATATTAGTGATGGGTGCAATAGTTCAATTTTTCCTCATATAGGAGATGAAGAAGGAAAACATACTATAGTCATTGGAGAAAAGACTATGTTGTGGAATCAAAGACTAGGGCATATCGGAGAGAATGGCCTTCAAGTACTACATGTTAAAGGTATGGTTGAAGATATGTCCAATTACTCTTTGGATTTTGATTTCTGTGAACATTGCTTATATGAGAAGAAGAATCGTGTAATATTCTCCTCTGGTTCTATGAGAAACGAGGGAATATTACAGTTGGTGCACATTGATGTGTTTGGACCTATGTCAGTTCCATCACTAGGTAAATCTGTTCACCATGCCTTATTTATAAATTAATTTTCGAGGAATACATGGATTTATTTCCTCAGGAAGAAATATGAATTATTTGACAAATTTAAAGAGTTTAAGGATCTTGTGGAGAATCAAATAGATAAGATAACTAAGGTGCCAAGGGTGGATAAGGATGGAGAATTTTGCGAAAATGAGTTTTAAAAATTCTATAAGGAGTGTGATATAGAAAGGAAGAAAACTACTCCATACACACCTTAGCAGAATGGAGTTCCAGAATGGATGAACAAGATGTTGATGGAGAAATAAAGGAGCATGCTTAGTGGTGTTGGGTTAGGATAGGAAATCTAGGCAAAGGTAGTGGGTACTACATGTTACCTTGTAAATCAATCACCCTCATACATTATGGACGAAAGTACTCCACACAAGGTATGGAATGGTAATAAACCCTCCCTTACACATCTTAGGGTATTTGGATGTGATTCTTATGTATACGTTTTTTGGTGCAAGAAATTTTGGGTAATTTTTGGGAATCGTGCAAGAGTAAATCGCTCGACAAGTCAACAAAGAAGTAGTGCACACAGAAGATAGTTAGCACATATTCAGGAGCCAGTGTACATAAGGAGGAAGTTATTTAGTAGCAGTTATACCATTTGGTCCATTTTGTAATGGGATAAGCCCTAATATCAATGTATAAATATGTATTGGTTTTGGGTAGAAGGGATAAGTTGTTGTTGGAGTCAAAGATGAGAGTGAAGTGTTGGATGAGAGAAGGAGATAAGTGTGAATTGTATGTGTGAATGGATAGAACAATTTACAAGAAGAAATAATGTATATTATTTGAGATCAATGCACACCAGTTGTAAGGATTAAACATGCATGAATAATATAAGAATCCAACTATTGTGAACATAGCCCAGTTTGGGGTGAACCATGTTAAATATTTGTGTCATGATGTATGACGTGATGTGTTTCTTTTATGTTGTGTTTATGGCATACATGTAATGCATGGATGGTTAATATAAATATGTATTTGATGGTCCCATGCACATGTTGAATGGTTACGTAAGATAAATCAATCATATTTTAGGATGATGCTATGATTTCACGCACATAGTATATTGCATTTTAAATGAATAATAAGTAAGAATCAATGTTAGAAAAGTTTCCATTCCCTTCATGATTGTGGAAGCCTGGTTCCTTTAGTCACCATAGGTACTTTAGGTGATACTTCACCTACTTGAGGGTGATGCCGAAAGGGCCAATGTCTTGGGATTTGTTGGTGAATTAATGTTGAACCTCAGGTTTTTCCACTACACACCAACAAATGGCTCTGTTGTCAAGACCAAGATCTGCGATTGAAGGGGATGTGGAGGCCTACTAAGGAGGATATTTGAAAATGGTTGGACATGAAGGAGATTGAGTTTGTTATATATCAGAATAAGAATCCATGGATCAACGCAGAGAAATGGTTACAAAGGTATGTGTTTACAGATTTGCATGAAATTTTCTTTACCAATTTTTTGAATATTTTTGCAGAGTGGATCCAAAGATTAGTTTGATAGATCATAATATCTTGTACTATTTTTTCGAGAAATTTGAATACTAATTTAATTAGGAAATTAAATTCTATAAGAAATATGGTATCACGTGCAATATATTACTAGCTGGAAAGTGTGTTGGGAGGTTATATTATTAAATTTTCCATAGATTGTACTCAGTCATATAGCATTGCTAAAAGGGAATTATTTAAGGGACCACACAGAAGATACATGAAGTCACTATCTACTTGGATTAAGATGTTATTGTGTGAAAAGGGAGTTATGAAAATGGAATTTGATAGCTCAGTGTTGTCATGCACATAGGGGGACTGAGGGATGACCAAGGGATTATATGAGTGTAAAGAGGAATAGAGAGAAGGAATGAAGAATGGATGGGTTTAGGATGATGAGAGAGGAAGAGTGTGTGGTGAATGAAGAGATTGAAGTATTTCACAGTGGTAAGATATTTAGACCGAATAAGAAGAGGATTGTGGTTGAGAGAGAGGGGAAACTGAATGAGAATGAGGAAAGAGACATTGATGTTATACTCCAGATTGAAGGGAGTATGCACATAGAAGAAGAACTCACTCAGATCAGACTCTGCATCAAATCCACAAACCCATGTGCATTTCTATGAAATGAGGTAAGATTCAAAGCATTATCAATCATAGTTAGTTAAGGAAGTAAAGATAAAAGTAAGAGTAGTAAGAGTAGTGGAAGTAGTACACTGAGTTAGAATCAATTAGTTTTATCAAGAGATAATTCCACATAGAACAAAATGGTGAGATATATCCTACTTTAAGAATGCTTATATTCCATGGAGCAGGGACAGAGGATCCATAACATCATTTGTTTAGTTGAGAGACAATATGGACTATGAAGAACGTCCAAGATGATGATGCAACGATTGCACAGTTGGAAACAACATTCAAATATCACACATTATTATGGTACGTGAAATATGAGACTATGACACCTGCAGGGCATACTAGAACATTGGCAAAGGTAAGACAAACTCTATTGAAAAAGTTTTAGAAAACTAAGTCTAAGTCACAATGCATTACAAAGATGAATGAGATCAAGAAGATAATAAATGAATTAGTGTGGGACTATGATCAAATATTCAAGATACTGAAGGATCTGTTGGCATTCCAAATTCCATATGAACAACACATAGAGTGGTTTATTGTAGGATTATTACCACATATACACTTCCCTTTGACGTAGAAGAATATTGTGCTGTAATCAAAATCCTTAGAAATTCCAATGAAGTTAGAAGCATCCCCAGTAGGAGAAAATGGCACAGGGATGGGTCAAGTGCAGTCTCAGTTAGCAGCAATGACTATTCAATTGTAGGAACTTGAGAAAGGAAAATAAAATTGAAAGGAGGTCTAGTGTATCACATGTATAACATAAGGCCACCATAAGAAAAAATGCCTAGATTTTTAGCAGTATTTGAATATAGGAGCTCTGAATCCATTAGGGGTATGATGTAAGATTTGTAAGATGATGGGTCACCACCCTTATAATTTCCCATTGATGAAGAAGTACCATAGTACTGCGAGAAATGTTTCTGTAACTTTTTCAAGTCTATTGGACATGAAGAGAAGGATTGTCATGCATTTGATTTGATGAGAGAGAACACTTCAGACACATACAGAGTCCAGGGAGAATAATTTGAAGGAGGAGCACCACAGTATAATATTCCAAGAGTTTATAATCAAGTATGAAGATGAGGATTTAGAGGCTGCATAAGAGGAGGATTTAGTTGAGGTAGAGGACCTATTATATGTTATAACTATAATCATCCTATAAATTTAAAGTGGGGCTTCTTGAATCCCTACACAATGTATGCGTATTGCAGATAATTAGACCATGCGATGGAGGATTATCCATAGTTGATTGTGAAATGGAAAGAAAAGAGGAATGAAAATGTACAGATAATCGTAGCCAAAGTGCATGAGGAAAAACCTAAGATATAAACAGTTACGCATGGAGGAACCAGAATTGAAGTTGATGTGACAGATCAAGGAAATAGGATCCAACAATGGGTAAGGAAAGAAGCAGAGCCTCAATCATTGTTTTACCCTATAAAGGACAAAGAGACATATATGCAAGAAAGGAAGGAAGTAATAGGAGAAGAATGGATAGCATCAACTTCAACCGTGCCATATTTGTATGACAAGATACTAGTGTATCATATGCCACTAATCTATTACCATTCAGAAAGGCAAGCTGACAAGGTAAGCAGTTTGAATAGTTTTCTAAAAATTTGTTTAGAGTTATTGAAAGATGAGTTTTCTTTGAAGATGTTGAACATAATTATTGATCGTTGTGCCCAAGATAAAGAGATACCTGCCGCACACCAAGTAGTTAGCCAGGTACACTGAAAGAAGAGAACGAATAGGGATTTTTGACTCAATGCACAAATAGGAAACTATGACATGGACAATATTATTTTGGATATAGGCTCCAATGTGAATGTCATCCTGAGGTAGACTTGGGAGATGATGGGCCACTCAATGTTAATTTGGTCACATATCCCATTGAGATTAGAAAACCAAAATAATATTGTCCCAATTTGAAGGTTGATATGGGTAAGTGTTAGTATTGATGGAGTGCGCATCGTGGCCTATTTCGAAGTGATCTAGACAGGATATGGAAGCACCCCTTACCCATCACTCCGTAGACTTGATTGTTCCTTTCATGAATATAATATCACTGATCTGAAGAAGAGATAGATGATCTTTAAAGTAGAATATTTGAAGGTTTTTGTGTTATTAGATCCTACTGAAGGAAGAAGATATGTAGAACCAGTAGAGGGTAAAGAGATGGACAACCTGTATAACATGACTGCATGGATGGATGATTATGTGAATCCTACAACTCATGGTGTACTTATTTGGAGAAGTATTATTTCATGCATGTCAGATTCATAAGAATATTTAGAGAATTTGCAACAGAGATTGCACAAAATGTCTACAAGAAAATCTGCTCAGATTACTTGCACATTGCAATGGATTTGAAATAAGGTATGTGACCCTCCAAGGTATGATAGACTAATCGATGTAGCTTCTTTATAAGAGAATTTGAATTGAAAATATCAGATAAAAAAATATTATTAGTGTTATATGTCGCTCTAAAAGTGACCACGACAAGATCGTGGGATGCACATAATGATGAAATAAGAGACTCACAACAGTGCAAAAGACTATTACACATCAGATTTGGGACAAAGAATGAAGATACTATGCATAAGTATAAAAGATTGAGTTGTTCGATGGAGCATGTTACACATTATATTGTGACATGGAATAAAGTACCCATGCAAAAATGGACACATTTTTTTGTACACATGTTGGACACAATTCTAAAGAATTGGTACTTGGAACAGGAAGTGCACAAAGAAATTACAGATTGGGAATAATTGACTAGAAATTTTAAAGTAAATTTTAGCTTTGAAGATGATGCTCCTTTGATTTACTCAACTTTGCAGGTCATCAAAAACAATATTTTTTCAGCAGAAGACTCGACAGAACTAGTACCTATATGTAGCATGCATAGATATTCTATGACAACTCAAGAATTTTTGCATTGTTCTAATGTTGTTGAAGAAGAATAAAAGGACGAAGATCCAAGAAATGTGAAAATACCAAAAAAATGAAGGAGAGTGTGTTGTAGAATTAAAATATCTTAAATCATCCATATATGCAAATTCATTGAGAATGCACAAAGTAAATATTGGTACAGAAGATAAGCCCATTTTTTTTAACATAGGAGACTATTGGAATGAGGAGATTATTGAGAAGACAGTTGACTTACTACGCTAGTATCAGGACCTATTTTCAAATACATTTTCAGATATGAAAGGGATTGTTGGGGAGTTAGGAGAGATGAAAATACCCTTGAACCCAAATGTTAATCTAATGAAGAAGAGGCCATATAGACTGAACCTGATGTATAAGAAGAAGGTAAAAGAAAAGATATATAGGAGGTTGGAAGATGGAATCATTGAACCTATCATAGAATCAGAGTAGATTAGTCCAATGGTTGTTCTAGATAAGAAGACATGAGGGATAATAATTTGTGTAGATCTGAAGAAATTAAACAATTCTTGCTTTCATGATCCCTTTCCTACACCATTTACATATGAAGTATTGGAGAACATGGGGGGGAAAAAATCCTATTCATTCACTGATGGATTTTTAGGGTACCATTAGATCAATATTGTGTAGGAAGATATATATAAGACTACATATGTGACAAAATGGGGGTGTTACCAGTACACATTAATGCCTTTTGGATTGAAAAATGCACTAGTAGTGTTCTCTAGAGTGGTTGTAGAAGCATTTAAAGAGTTCATCCACAATTTCTTAGAAGTATACTTAGATGACTGCACAGTGTTTAGCTTGTTGAAAGACCATATTGATATTTTGCACTTGATGTTAGTTAGGTGTAGGAAGTTTCATATATCTTTAAATTAAAGAAGGGCATTTTTTGTGCGTCGTTTGGTATCTTACTGGGACATGTAGTGTGTAAGAAAGGATTGTTGGTGGATCGTGCAAATATTGATTTGATTGTTGATTTACCAACTCTGAATTTAGTGTGACAGTTACAAGAAATGTTGGGACATACAGGGTACTATAGAAAGTTCATTAAACAATATGCGCAGATTGCAGCCCCTATGGAAAGATTTCTAAAGAAGGAGAATGAGTTTCAATGGAGTGAGGAATGTTAGGAAGGTTTAGATACTTTGAAGAAGAAATTGGTTATCACACCGGTTTTGATATTTCCATATTAGAAGGAGTTTCATGTTCACATGGATGTGTCATCTATAGATATAGGTGCAATATTAGCTCAACCTGGAGAAGGAGATATAGATCCTCTCATTCCATTTGGAAGTAGGAAGTTATCAACTACAGAAAATAACCATACAACTACAAAATGTGAAGGATTATCAATGGTGTATGCATTGCATAAGTTGAAACATTACTTGTTGGCTTCACAATTTAATATGTACACATACCATTATGTGCTAAGATATTTAGTCAATAAGCCATTGTTGGGGGGATAATATGCAGATGGCTATTTTGTTTTAGGAATATGAATTTGAGGTAATTGTAAAACAAGGGAAATTTAATTTATGACCTAATCAGTTATCACACATACTATAAGGAGAAAATGTAGGAAACTTGGATGATAGCTTACTGTATGTGAAATTATTTATAGTACAAATGGTTGATGACTATTTTATAGACATAGTTCAGTTCTTGAGTACAAGAGTAACCCCACCTGAGTTTATAGTTGCGCAGAAAATGCAACTAGTAGTGAAGGAAACATAATATCAACTCATAGCACTGAATGTACACAAGTTAGGTGCAGATGGTATTCTATGACGATGTGTATTAGAACATGAAATAAATATGATATTGTCATAGGCACATGAAGGGGTTGCAGGAGGACACTACGCAGGAAACGAAACAACACAGAAAATTTTGTGCACAAGATTGTGTTGGCTTACCTTTCATAAGGATGCTAAGTGAAGCCATCCAGAAGAGATGTGTTTCCCTTAGAACCACAAGTGATATTACAATATTTTGATAAATGGGTAGTGGAATTTGTTGGGCCGATCAATCCACCAACAAAGATATCAGGATCCAGATACATAATTATTGTGACAAATTATTTGACCAGATGGGATGATGTAGATCCAGTCAGAGATTGCAACACAGAGACAACTGCACAATTTTTGTTTGAAAACATGGTGACAAGGTTTGAATGCCCCAAAATAATTATGAGTGATCAAGAAACTCATTTTTTGAATAATACAATTGCAACTTTCACAAAGGATTTCCATATTCATCATCAAAATACCACACTGTATCACCCTCAAGAAAATGGAACAATGGAAGCATTCAATAAGATACTTTAACATGCACTGACGAAGGTGTGTAATGTAAGCCTAGACAACTAGGACTTGAGGATTCCAGGAATATTATGGGCATATAGGACTACAAGTAAGAATTTGACATGAAATACCCCATTCAAACTAGTGTATGGCCAAGAATTTGTTATTCCTATGGATTTCATAGTACCGAGTCTATGCATCATCATGTTGATAGAACTTACAGATTCCGGCGTAGTGGAGAATAGATTGTCAGAGCTAGTAGAGCTGGAAGAGGACCAGTTTTTCATAGGTTTCATCAACAAGTTCAGAAAGTGAGTGAGAAAGCATGGCATGATAGGTACATTAAACATAAGATGTTTCAGACATGAGAATTAGTTTTTCTTTATGACAACAATTGTTTGCAACACCTTGGGAAGTTTCAGATGCATTGGTTGGGTCCATATGTTATTAGGTTTGTGACAGATGTAGGTGTTGCTCAGTTGGAGAAACTGAATGGATAAGTTAAGGAAGGACTCGTTAACGGTAGTCAGATGAAAATGTATAAGGACAGTCGTACTTACATGAACTAGTTGTAGCACACAGTATGTGTACCATAGTACTTGTATTATAGTATATTATAGAAGAAAAAGAAGAGGAAAATAAGAAAAAAATTAAAATAACTTGAAGGGTGAAGTGATGCATAAGGATAAATGACTAAGGAGATAAATCCAAAAAGTGTCACAATGATGTGGAAAGAGGAAGTAACTATGTGCAGGGAGGAATTTTGAAGTGTGATAGAGATATGCGTAGAGGGAGGGGAACTCATTAAACAACATACATGATGGGACAAGCATTAAAGAGCGATCATAACAACAAAATAGTCGAGACACATAGTCATAAATGGAAAGCGTTGATGAGGTCATGACAAACTGGCAAGATCTCGACCATGATATGTAGAATAAGCCGAATTTATTTCAGAGTATGGAAATAATTGAATGTGAAGTACAAGTTGGATTAGACTATAGGTTTGGGCGCAAAGAAAAAAAACATCTTGTAAAAAGTGATAAAAGCAGTTCAAGGGTCAATGGAAAGAATTTATTTGAATCTTCATAGAGATCAATGAGAAAATATATCCAAGTGAAAAAAGATAGAGATGAAGAAGTTAATTTCCAAACGAGTAGTTACAGAGAGAAATGACAACATCAAAGACAGGAGAAGCTCCATCACAACCAAATAAACATCACACCAAGTAGTCATCGATACCTTTGACCAAGGAAACACCAAGAGCATCAACGTCAGGGTCAACCCTAGTTCACTATCCAAGGGATTGTGTACCACAAAGGAAGCTGAAAGCAAAGAAAGTGAATTTAAAGAAAGAGTCAAAGTATGAAATCCTTGAGCCAGAAATTACACAAGGTGTGGTCGTTGAGAAAGATATGCTCGACACAGTAGGAAGCCATAGGTATGAAAACCACAACTTGAAATATGTGAATAAGTTTCCAGAATATTATTTGGACAAGTAAAAATGCATAAGACTCACCCCAGATTCACAAGAAATCATAGTAGGGCCATAGGAATGGATGACAGGGCTAGAAAAAAAAGGTATTGTGAACCTTTTTTATATTCCGATTTTTGGCAGGAGTGTGGCGATACATATTTGCATTAAGTTATTACTTAATTGTGTACATGGAGGAATTCTATGGTTATATAGACCGATATCCATAGACACAAAATTGATTTCACGGATAATTGGGCTTCCATCAAAAGGGGAAGACCCATTTTTATTATTCACAGAAAAGACAAAAGAGAAAGCATTGGAATAAATAATGAAGGACAGGTACGATACATTCAAAGGTGCACGCGGTCTGTATGTTGCAAGAATCAATGATGATATAGTTTATTTCATGATGTAGGTGCTAGCTGGGAAGTCATTGAGGAAATTTCATAAGGATTAGGTACTAGCAGGTATGATAGAAACAACTGATAAGTGCATCGTAGGAGTTCAAATGAGTTGGGAAACATTCATGTTGAACCATATCTTGATATATTGCAGGGAATTTCAAGACAAAGGGATGGAATTTCATTATTCATGGATATTAATATTGATAACATTAATGGCTTGGAGGGAGCCATAGGATACTCAATTTCTGGAAGTTGTGAAGAATCCATGTTTAGCAACAAGACAAGTAAACTTGTGGCATACTGTGCACAAGGAGAGGAAACTAGATAACAACATTATGTTCTATGTATATAAGGAAGTAATTCAGACGAGTATCTAGAATACACCACATATACTATCGTAGGTAGTAGAATCATACAAGGGGATTGCACACTTCAAAGATGGAAGACATCATATGTATATTCAGGCCAAGAAGGACCCATAGAAGTAGTGGTTGTTTTGCAGATAAAAATTGATAGAGGTTGACGTGGGACATATCATAGAAGACTGGGAGGACGAATGGAAAATCCTAGTACTAGAGACATAGTAGTTGGAACCTCAAATATCAAAGAACTAGGCATAGAAAGAAGGAGATGAAGAATAAGAAAATGAATAGGAAGGGGAAGGATATGGTGCAAGAGGAACACATAAGATAATACCATGCCTGAGAGAGAAGCGGAAGGACTAGGACACAAAAGAATCAATACCACAATGAAATAAGAGGAAAGTAATCAAGAAAGTGGCACCTGGGCCCTGTCAAAGGATGACTTGGAAAAGATTGTGGACCAAGTGAAAGAGGTTACTGAGGAGGATTTTTAGTGAGCAACGCAGAAGCAAGAAGAAAGGTACTCGGACATGCAAGTGCATATTGTTGCACTAGGACATATTTTGGACACAACCACGACTGCACAAGTTAGCACAATTGAACAAGAGGTAATGGAGAGCATGAAAAATGCAACAGAGGCACAACATATGACATCCCACCCATCTGCGACATCAGGAGACCGACGAATGATGGAGATATCAATATGAGATATTGAGTTCCCTACGAAATAACTACAGAAGAATTCAAAGTAACTTAGTCATATTGAATTGGTTCTATCTCAATTTTCGATATAAGTGCTACATGGTTTCCAGAAGAGTGTGACAAAAGAACTACAATTGTGCATGATTTCAACGTCAATAGAGATAACAAAGGAAGTCGTAGATAAGGATGTGCTGCAAGCAGAATATGATCAACTTATGAATAGAGGACAGAGAGAGTGAAACATGTGGTCCAGGGGGTTTATAATATTACTCCATAGATGCCTAGAGAGGAAGATGCCCCATTAGAAGAACATGTGATAAAGATTAGAGAATCCATTCAAGGCTTCCACACAAATATTACTGATTTGGAAGCGTGCTAGATACCGAGAACTCCACCAGAGGAGAGGGAGGAAAGGGAGAAGATGAAAACAACAATCGTTGAGAACATAAAAATCCTAGAAGAAGAGTGTGCCAAGCTATACATAGAAAGCACCAGAATATGGACTTCACTGAAAGAAGACATGAACTGCAGGAAATTGGGAAGAATCTACAGGCTGCGCAAGACAAGGTGCAAAAGTTTAAGGAAGTGATGAGAACATTACCACCAGCATATATGATGGCAACAATGGTAGAGAATAGAAAATTGTACTAAGAGATGAACTAGATGAGGGCGTAGGAGCATACTCGCACACAAAAGATCGAAACACTATAGGAAGAAGCATACAAGGTGACAACAGAGGTAGCGGTTGTGCAAGGCGTGGTAAAACAAGAAGTAAAAGAAATTGAAAAAGAGTTGAAGACCCATATTACTACATATATGAACGAGGGAAATGTGTAGAAGGAAACACAAGAAAAAGAAAAGATCACAGCTGCAAGGGATACATTTCACAAGTTCATGGATACTTGGAAGAAATCTTGAAGTGGATCGGGATGAGACATAAGTTAGTGTTGGAAGGTTGTTGGAGTATGAAATTTTGGGTAATTTTTTGGAATCATGAAAGAGAAAACCATGCGACAATATGGCAAAGGATAAGCACACACATACTACAATTAGTACATTTTCGGAAGCTAGTACGTGGAGGACTGAAGTTAGTTAGTAATAGTCAGACCATTTGGTCTATTTTGTAACGAGGTAAGCCCTAATATCAATGTATAAATATGTATGGGTTTTGGGTAGAAGTGATAATTTGTTGTTGGAGCCATAGATGAGAGTGAAGTGTCAGATGAGAAAAGGAGCTAAGTGTGCACTATATGCACGGATGGCTAGGAAAATTTAGGGGAAGAACTGATTTTCTTATTTGAGCGCAATGTGCACCAGTTGTAAGGATTAAACATAGATGAATAATATAAGAAGCTAGCAATTATGGATGTAGCCCATGTTAAATCTATGTGTCATGATGTATGTTGTGATGTGTTTCTTTTATGTTCTGTTTATGGCGTACATGTAATGCATGTATGGTTAATATGAATATGTATTTGATGGTCCCACACACATGATGACTGGTTAGATAAGATAAATATGTTATATGTTAGGATGCTACTATGATTTTGTGCACAGGGTATATTGCATGTTGAATGAATGGTAAGTAAGAATGATTGTTAGAATGGTCTCCATTCCCTTCATTGCTACAGAAGCTTGGTTCTTGTAGTCCCCATAGGTACCTCGGGTGAGACTTCATCTACTTATGGGTGATGCTGAAAGGGTCGGTATCTTGGTATTTGTTGGTGAATTAATGTTGAACCTCGAGTCTTCCCACTGCGAACCAACAATGTTCCAAAGGAAAATAAAAGAAAGCTAGATAAAAAGGGTAAAAACTGTATCTTTATTGGATATAAATATGGTTTGAAAGGTTATAAGAATTGGAACCAAGAAACTAAGAAGGTATTTTACAGTCGAGATGTGGTATTTATAGAAATTAAATATGTTGTCAAACAAGAACTCCTACCTAGGGATGAAGATCCAGAAAAAATAGAGTTTGAATTGAAGGACAATGAATCAGATTCTACAGAAGAACATGAATAAAAAAAAAAAACCTCATACCTCGGTGTTGATAAGATTAGTTTAGGAAATAAGGTAACCAAAAAGATATACTCCACCTATTTTTCACTCTAATTTTTATTTTTTTATTACTAATGATAATCCTATAACTGTTACAGAGGCAATGGATTCATAGGATGGCAAACTCTAGAAAAAGTCCATGGTTGAAGAAATGGCATCCTTGGAGAACAATGAGGCTCGGGATCTAGGTACCAAAAGATTAATCCTAGGTAGAGGGAATTAACTTTGGTGAATTTTTTTCTTCTATTTCCAATTTAACTTCTATTATATTCATTTTATATATTGTTATTTATATCAATTTTTAAGTAGAATAAATGGATGTGAAGACAACATTCCTACATGGGGATCTGGAATAAGAAATATACATGAAGCAACCAAAAGGATTTACAGTGAAAGGAAAGAAAGATGTAGTATGTAGGATGAAAATATCCATGTATGGGTTAAATCAGTCACCAAGAATGTGGTATCAAAAAATTGATACTTATATGTTAGTGCTTGTCTTCACAAGGAGAAAAATTGATCAATGTGTGTATTCCAAACTAGGCGATGATTTTCTTATTTGTTTGGTCTTGTATGAGGATGATATGTTTTTTTATAGGAAATGACAAGGAGATTATCCAGGATGTGAAAACTCAATTTTTCTCTAAATTTGACATCAAGGATCTTGATGCTATAAATTTTATTTCGAACATGGAAATTAAAAGAGATTGGGAAAACAATAAACTTTTTTAAATTAGAGGAAATATGTCGAGATAATAGTGGAGAGGTTTAATATGCAGGAATGTAGACTGGTCAAGGTACCTATTCCTATAGTTGTAAAGTTATCTACAGATCAATGTCCCAAGATGTAGGAAGATGAAGAGATCATGTCTCGTTTTCTATATACTGGTGAAATTGGTAGTTTGATGTATGCAATGGTCTATACTAGACCATAAATTGCACACGCAGTGGGAATTTTGAGAAAGTGTATCTCAAAACCATGGAAGGAGAATTGGACAAAAATAAAGAGAGTTTTCAATTATTTGCAGGGCACTACTAGTTATGGATTGTGCTACCAAGGAAGACCAATATTGGACATAGTATTGGACATACATGGGTTCATTGATGCATATTGGGGTGGATATATGGATTGAAAAATATCTACAAGTGGGTATGTGTTTAACCTATTTAGAGGAGAAATCCTTTGTATGAGCAAAAAATAATTTGTAGTGGCACTCTCAACTATAGAAGTTGAATACATGGTAGCCACTCATGAAATCAAGATAGCAGTATGTTTATAGAGATTGTGTTCAATAATTATGTAATTTCCCCACTATCATACCCAATTTAACTAAAGCATAATGTAGATATGAAATGTGCCCATGAGTGTATATGTGAATTATATTTATGAATTTTAATAAATAAAATGTGATGTTATTTGTTGGGGGACATGAACAGAGATGGGGGTTAATTAATCCATGAAAGAGGGTAGAGTCTAAGAAAATTTCTAAGAGAGGGGTCCAAGGGGGAATTACCCATGTCTATTAGCTCAACACAATTCCTAAAATTATTATTTGTATATGAACATTATATTTTATTGTTGAGTGTTCCCAAGGAAAATCATTCAATGCATGTAAGAGAGTGGGTGTGTGAAGTCACATCCCATAGTTATTGGTAGCACGGGGGCTAAGTACAATCATCTTAGGGAAGTGTGTAAGTCAATCAAGCAAGAAAAGAGAGGAATTTTGTATGGAGAAACATATAGTTTTTGGATAGTCATTTTTTGGTACGAACAACAAACAAAGAACTGGGAAGAAGAGAATTGGAGCTAGAGAAACCATGGAGGGAAGATTTTGGACCATACTTGGAGTCTAAGACTAAAGAACTAGGCTGGCAGTCCTGAAGAGTGAACTCCCATGTGATTTACACTATAATAACAAGTGATTGTTGTTATTTTCCTAGTATTTTTTCTAATAGTAAGCTCCCTTGAGTTTCCCAATAATTAGATTATTGGTTACCTATGCTAGAGAGACCCTGATAATTTGAATGGGATGCCTAATGGACTAATAACAATGAAGGGGTACACTTATTGGGTTGGGAAGGTCGAAAAAAAGAGATCTGGTGGAAAATCATGATAGTTGTAGAAGAATACCAGTGGGTTGTGGGATTTTCTGAGCTGTGAGTCGACAGTGAGAGAACACCTTTTCTTTTGGATTGCTAGCCCTAGCTCGGTGGTGACTTTATATTGAGATATAGAACAACAATTCTATGGTTTGGTGGAACATATGTCCTAATTATTTGTAAATACCATATGAGTTCTGATACCACATGATCCTTAAATATCAACAAACTATGATATTAATTCATCCCAAAGAATCCTTATATGCCAATTAGTTCATATCTAGACACTAAACATCCATCAGATTTGGGAATATAAATGAAGATCACTTGATTGTTAGAACAATATCCTATGAATTACTTACTTATCCATAAACCCATAAACTGATGAATAATTTGAACTCTAAATGAGATAATACAACAGGAAATAAAAGAACACAAAAACATATGTAATTGACATACATCATTGCATCTTCAAAGTCCCTTTAAATAACACAATTGTTCTTCATCATCTAAAAATTCCAAAATTACATTAAAAAATGAGATTACAAATTAAAATTTACAAGATGCTCTGAAAATACACTGCTCAAATGCAGAAACAGAGTGCACAGTTGAGTTCCTGGGAAAAATTGTGCAATTTTGATATAAAATACTCAAAATTTCTTCAAGGTGACCCCCGACACGTTTTACAGTGTGGCCTCATAAATGTGTGTACCCTTGGGAACAAATTTTGAGACCACTCTACATTAAAATGATGTCTACAATGCATTGGGGTGTGTGCCATTAAATATGCCACCCCTCTTCACAAAATCCTGAAATTAATGGCAAGCATTTAATTACAATTTGTTACATAGTTGTAACTAACCAAACATAGTGGCAACTAAATGCTAAAATTAATGGGAATCCCACTAAATGTGGGATGGTTGGTTTAATGGTTAAAACCATGGTTATATTTAGTAGAGGTTGGGGGTTCCATCCCTGTGATCCTCTCTTGGAACATTTGTTTTCTTTGTTGGTTTTGGTATCAGTTCCATATATTATATATAGTATATAGTTTTTAAAACCATATATTTGTTGGTTGTTACATATGGTTACCATATACCATGTATATGGTATATTATTTAAATCCCGTAGCATATGTTACAACCCCTGCGTGCTTTGAACATGGTTTTATGGTATATCACTTGAACCAGGCCCTGGGGGCTAGCCCTCAACCCCTTTCAACCCCATATGGAACTTATCCTGACTTTATATATATTATTTACCATACATTTGTTAAGTCACATGTTGTGGTGTATTGGTAATGTGAGCTATGTTAAGAATTTGGTGGTCACAGAGGTCATAGGGTCAAACCCCATTGACTCCAAAATAATTTTACAACATAAATCAATATTGGCCAATGGGAAGCTGTCATGTGGCATATTCTCATTGGTCCTCCTATGACACATGTCATCAAACCATTGGACCACTTGGAGTATGGATGAAAAGTCAATTGTTGAATGTGTATGCCACATCACCTGTTGCTGTACAGACATGTCACCCCTATTTTTCCTGGTTTGACCAAACTTTGACCAACCATATTGTTTGAATACAAGCTTCATTTGACACACTGTTTGCACCGTTGGAAAGTTGGCAATGAGCTCTACCCAATGATGTCCTTTTTCAATAACTTTTGAGACGATCAAATTTTGAACTTTTATGGATCCCCTAGGACCTTTGTGAGCATTTTGTATCCCCTAGGACCTCTATGAGTGTTTTGGATCCTCCTAGACCTCTATGAGTGTTCCTTAGATCCTCTTAGATCACCTAAGCAACTGTTAGTAAAACAATTTTAAAATATAAGTGTTTATCTTGTTTTTGTGTTGCATTATGAGTTTAGCTTTTGTGTATTAACTATATATTTGAGAACGATTTATATGTTGTTGTATTTGAGTTTATTAGTTTCATTTTATGTTTATTTTAGAATTTTGTAGATGCATCTAGTTCATCATATCAACAAATGGTTAAAACTATGTGTTTTTCTATAACGAGTAAGCTACAGGATTGGTTATCATAAAAAAAATTAATTTTATGTGCATTTTGCATGGTAATGTTCCTTAGTTAAGCTAGGGAATGTTACACATTGGGTTGGTAAAACAATATATAACGATAAATTGTGGTAGTTAGAGTGCAATATTCCTTGAAAATAACCCATATTAGCATTCAAAGATAAAGCATATTGATGTTCAGTATCACTTTGTGAGAGACATGGTTGAATGTTATGACCCAAGGGGGGCATATATGTGGCTAATTGTATATGATATGACCCCAAGGGGGGGAATATATGGGCCTAAATTTACATGTAATATGTAATATATAGATGATGGGGTCAGCCTAGTAGAAAAGGGGCCTCATGTGCAAGTGTGAATAGCTATATATAAGAGTTCATGTATTCATTATTGGACATGTGAATAGTGGAGTATGAATGGTATTTGGTTATTTTGAGGGGGTTCCACTATTATTTAAGGAGTTATTGTGTAACTTATCTATATTGGAGTTGTGCTCCATGCTCAAATTCTTTACATGGTGTGTACTTCTGGTTTAGTCTGATAGTTTAAAAAATTGTCTCATTACATTTGGTATCCGAGCACCAATCCTAGTGTTTTTCTTCCTCAATACAATCATCTTGGAATTTTCACTATAACGTTTTCTCGGAGCCACTTCAAAAGGATAAAATTGGATGTTATTCAAAAAAAAATATCCAGGTCATTGTGATACAAATTTCATTTTATGGGGCATCATACTTTTGAAGATACACTCTGTGTAAGATAGGGTATTTGAATAGTCTCAAAAAAGTGTTTCAGGTAAAACATACATAACTTTTTCATAGAATATCCAGATTCTGTGAGACTAGTTGCATTGTAAAGAGGATGGCCTGTAGCGTTTCTGGTGCAATGTGTAGAATTATATATTTATTATTGTGCACGTGGCACACAACACAATTCGCTCTCCTGGAAAGGACAAAAATCAACAAGGTGTAGGGAAGTTACCACAACTTCCACTTGGCACATCAATTTTTATCATATTTGTGGCATTGAAGAGAGGGAATATCATAGGATTACAGGTCATAATGTCAGACTCAAAAGGGATGAAATTTCATAGATACATTATAACGAAGTTTGGCTAGGAGGACAGACTCCAAATCAGGGTTTTCAAAGGTATTACACTTAAAACTATCATAAATTTTGAATGGAATGTCTGATTGAGATTATTCAAAATATGTTGGAAAGATAAAACACACAATATTATATTAGAACAAGGATTATAAATATTTGATACATTTATTCTTAATATACTAAGGTTGGAAGTTAAGGATTGGGTTTAGACCTCAATTAAGAATCAATGACAATACCTAACTTTAGTGGAGATGAATATAAAGATAAAATCAGTCCTAGGGAATGGTTCATACTGATAAGGAAAAATTTCAAGACTCCTTCTGGGGTATGCCTTTATTTGAATGGGGAAGTTTATAAGTGGTGGTATAACTTTTATAAATATACTAGATGAAGCACCACATGGGAAGTATTTGAAGAATTATTATCAAACAAATGGATGAAGGACTCAAAAATGGAGGAAATGTATAGAATTCAAGATGAGTTAAAAGAAGAAAAGGAAGAAATCAAGAAGAAAAATGATGAGATCTCCAAGATGCAATCCCTTAATAAATCATTCATTAAGGAGATTAAGAAATTAGATCAAGAAAATAGTAGCCAAACAAAGTGGGAAAAGGAAGATTCAAGGGACAAATTGAAAAATTAATATGAAGAGATATCTAGATTACGAAACCATAATAAAAAACTATTGTATGAGGTTAAGATATTGAAAGAAGCAAAGAAGAATTTTCGAAATCAAGAAGAAAGGATCTTGGATGAAGAATATACCAAAAGACTTGAAGAGGAAATTTTCAAGAAGTTTGAAGAATCCCTAAATACTGATGAGGTAAAATTAGAAATCAAATCTAGAATTGAAGAAGGACGTCGGAATTTGATAAATGAGGTGACATTGCATCTTCAAATAGAGAAATAAGGCAAGATTCAAGAAGGTCACTAGAAGATACTTGAAGAAGTTGAACTCCATCGAGAGGATGTACATGCCAAATATGATGGTATGTCTTTATTTAAATGGTGAAGTTGATAAGTGGTGGTATAGATTTGATAAAGATACTAGACGAAGCATCACATGGGAAGTATTTGAAGAATTATTCTCCAACAAATGGATCAATGACTCAAAAATGGAGGGAATGTATAGAATTCAAGACGAGTTAAAATAAACAAAGGAAGAAATCAAGAAGAAAAATGATGAGTTCTCCAAGATGCAATCCCTTAATGAATCACTCATTAAGGAGGTTAAGAACTTAAATAAAGAAAAAATTAGCCAATAAAAGTGGGAAAAGGAATATTCAAGGGAAGAATTAGAAACTAAATATGAAGAGATATATGGATTATGAAACCATAATAAAAAACTATTGGATGAGGTTAAGAGATTGAAAGAAGAAAAGAAGAATTGTCAAAATCAAGAAGAAAGAAGGATCTTGGATGAAGAATATACGAAAAGACTTGAAGAGGAAATTTGCAAGAAGGTTGAAGAATCTCTAAATACTAATGATGTAAAATAAAATATGAAATCTAGAATCGAAGAAGGATGTCATAATTTGATAAATGGGGTGACATTGTAGCTTCAAAAAGAGAAAGAAGACAAGATTCAAGAAGGCCACCATAATATACTTGAAGAAGTTGAACTCCATATAGAGGATGTACATGACAAATATGATGGTATTATACCAAGAAAACATGATCGAGGATGCCATTGTCTCCAGAAAGAAGATATATGAAATGGGTGTGCAGAATGAAGAAAAACCATCAAATGTCAAACGATATTGATACCCTCATTATCAGGGAAGATTTGAAGGAATACAAGAATATTGATATCAACATTATCAAGGAAGAAGATGGAATAATCATCAATATTCATGGAATATGGCATCACAAAACCATTATTCCAAAAGATATTATCATAGACCAACATCTAGTACAAATTGGAGAAGATTCAACAATGATACATGGAATCAAAGGAAATAAAATCATGCGATAACCAGACACCAAGGATTACAACAAAAAATAATTGATTTTGGATGGATGGATCATTATCAATGGAAGAAAGAAATAAGAAACATAAGAAAAACATATTACTTGGTTTCATCACATGTGAATCCTTTAATTGCAAAACTTTGAGGACAAATATTTTTGGAGGGTACTATGTTATGACCCAAGGGGAGTATATATGGGTTTAAATGTATATGATATGACCCCAAGGGGGGAATATATGGGCCTAAATGTATATGTAATGTGTAAATATATATGTAATAGGGTTGGCTTAGTAGTAAAGGGGCCTTATGATCAAGTGTGAATAGCTATATATAAGAGATCATGTATGCATTATTGAGGAGGTGAATTGTGATGTATGAAGGTATTTGGTTATTTGGAGAGGGTTCCCATATTCTTTAAGCAGTTATTGTGTAAATTATCTATCTTGGAGTTGTGCTCCACACTCACATTTTGTACATGGTGTGTACTTATTTTATTTTATGGTATTTTAAGCATTTGGATCATTACATTGAAGACAAGAAGGTATTGTTGATGAAGGTGGACACTTTGAAGGATGTTGCAAATTCATTGAAAAATTTTGTGAGCACCGAGAAGTTCTCCTTGTGTAAAGAAACAATGTGTATTGTTTCCCTTGATTTTTGACTATGTAATCTCGTGACCCCTTATATGCAAAAAAAAAGTGAGAATGTTAACAAAGTTACCAAGTTAATGAGAACTGTGGCCTCAAAACAAGAACTCTAGCCCTTAAAACCCATATTTTGCATAAAAAACATGAAAATCAACCCCCAAATCAAAAAGTTGTGCTATCGGTAGCACCAGTTTTTGTAACCGAGTCAAAATTACAACTTTTTTCAAGCATGGGCTTAAATGATCAAATGGTTGCTCAAAATAAAATTAAAATCAACTCCCAAATCAAAAAGTAGTGTTATCGATAGCACCATTTTTTGTAACCAGGTCAAAATTACAACTTTTTTCAAGTATGTGCTTAAAGAATCAAATGGTTGCTCAAAAATACTTTAAAATCAACCCCCAAATAAAAAAGTGGTGCTACCGGTAGCACTTTTTTTTCTAACCAGGTGAAAATTACAACTTTTTTCAAGCATGGCCGTAAAACATAAAATAGTTGCTTAGAAAACCTTAAAATCAACACCTAAATAAAAACATGACACTACCTAAACAAAAATATTTTTTCTAAAAGTTTAAATTGCAGATAATTACGACCTAATTGAAACTATGGCCTTGAAAACAAATCCCTACACAAATTAAAAAACCCACAATTGGATCCTAAAATGTCACTTGAAAATTTATTTACTAACTTTTTTTTTCTTAAATTTACA
>SNQJ01S0062023.1:51422-67728 GCA_010110895.2 Picea sitchensis | reverse complement strand
CTGAGTTCTTTGGTGCCTCGGATGACACAATTGCCAAGGTACGGTTGGATAATATGGCGATGTTCTTTTCACTTCGTGACTATACCTCCAACATGAAGGTCCGCATGGCAATATTTCAACTAAAGGGGAGCACTCTTCTATGGTGGAAAACGCTCCTACCGCATTTGAACATGGCAGTCGAAGATGTGTCATGGGAACTATTCAAGGAATGATTACAAGAGATTTATCTTTCTAAGGAATTCATTGAGAGTCAGCTCAACAAGTTCAATGCCTTGCGACAATGCATTCATATGGTGCCCAAGTACGAGGCTTGTTTCATGGACCTGCTTCGGTATGCTCCGCACCTAAACACTGAGAAACTTAAATTCAACAAGTTTGTGTTCATCCTTAACATCAAAATTCGTGCAAAGGTGAGGATTTTTATGCCTCAAACCTTGCATGATGTTGTCCATAAGGCGCTCATAGTAGAGGAGGAGCTTATAAGCAGGGGTCAAAGAAGGACTCCAGTGAGACCAGCAAGACAAGTGCCATCTAGTGTGCTACAACATTAGACACTAGCTAGAAATTCACCAGGATTTCGAGGCATTCATAGAGGATACACATACACTACATCACAGTGAATGATGCCTCAGTAACAGGATCCTTATAGAGGGCCACAACACCAACAACATCATCGACCGCAACAATAACAGTTTAGGCATGTTCATCAGAACAAACAAGGTTTCTAGGTCGGTGGGCTGTCAGCTTCTACTTCAGGTACCAGGAGTATCAGACTAAATAAAGGGTGTTGGACATGTGGAGAGCCACATAACCAGCGTGATTGTCGAGTGGAGAGGATCGGAGCATCTGGATCAGTCGGACCCACTACCATGGGATATTTGGGCAAGGCCCATTGGATTCATGCAGTGGTGAATAACTGCTGGGAAGAGCACCAGTCGACTATGCTTGAGATGTCAGGTACCATCGTTGACCATATCCTTAGTATCTTGATAGATCCAATTGCTACAGATAGTTTTATTTCTAGTGTGACGCTAAAAATAATTAGGTAAATGAAGTCGAACATGACAAGTTTAACTTTGTAGAAATGGCTTTAGGAGCCAAGCAAAAGGTTGAAGGGAAGGTTTCGGGCTGTATCCTTAACCTGGGAGAGTTTTCACAAGGACCAACTTGTACGTCACGGTCTTAGGGTCTTATTACATCATGATCAGTATGGACTTGTTGGAATCGCATGAGGTGATACTCAACTACAAGAAAAAATGGTTGATCTTGGTTGATGATGCAGGACAGATATGCGTGATTGTAGGTCGAAACCAGGGAGTCTCCCCAAGGTTCATATCTTCCTTGTAGCTACGGAAGAGCATGCACAAGGGATGCAATATATATGTGATCCTTGCATTAAATGGAAGGGCATAGCGAAGGGTCTAGAAAACCTTTTGGTGGTGCGAGAGTTTGCAGACATATTCCCCAAAGAGTTACCTGGGATGTCTCCAAAGAGGGAATTGTGATTTACCATCGACCTAAAACCAGGAACTGAATCGATAGTAAGAATGCCTTATCGGATGTCGACCCCTGATTTACAAGAGTTGAAAATGAAATTGAAGAAGTTGTTGGACCTAGGACTTATACGTCCAAGTGTGTCACCATGGGGTGCACCTATTATTTTCATATGGAAGAAGGATGGGTCGTGGAGACTTAGCATTGACTATCATCAATTGAACAAGGCAACGATCAAGAATCAATATCATTTGCCAAGGATTGATGATCTGTTTGATCATATGAAAGGTGCGACGATGTTTTCAAATATCGACTTGATATCAGGGTATCACCAGTTATGGATCAAGGAGGACAACATCCCTAAGACTTCTTTTAAGATGAGGTTTGGACATTAGAATTTTATTGTTTTACCATTTGGATTGACGAACGCCCCAAGGGTATTTATGAGTTTGATGAACGGTTTCCTTGAATACTTGGATAAGTTCGTCCAAGTATTCATTGATGATATTTTGATTTACTCTCGAACGATGGAAAAGCATGATGAGCACTTGCACATGGTACTACAGTGTCTATGAGAGAACAAATTGTATGGAAAGTTGTCCAAATGCTTGTTTGATCAATCAAAGACTCATTACTTAGGGCATGTCATCTCCGACCAAGGTATCGCTATGGATATAGAAAAGGTCGAGGTTATTATGGAATGGTCTACACCAATGAATGTCCCAAAAGTGCGTAACTTCATGGGTTTAGAGGGATATGATCGACAGTTCGTCGATTTTTTTTCGAAGATAGAAAATACGATTAAGGAATTGCAAAAGAAGAACAAGAATTTTTTTTGGACCGAGAAATGTGCGGAAGCCTTTCGGAGGCTCAAGGAGATGTTGATTACAACCCCAATACTAAAGGTCCCATACATGGACGCAAACTTCTTGGTATGCACTGGCACATCCATGGAAGGATTAGGTGGATTCTTGATGCAAGACGGTTGAGTGATCGCTTACATCTCAAGAAAGTTGTGAAGGCATGAGAACAACTATGTGATGCATGATTTGGATTTGTCATCCATTGTTTATGCCTTGATAGTTTGGAGACACTATCTTATTGGACAAAAATTTGAACTAAAAATGGACCACTGTGGTCTACAACACATCTTTACGCAAAGAAACTTGAACGCACAAAAACAACGTTGGTCGGAATTTCTTAGCGAGTATGATTTCGAGATTACTTACATAAAAGGAACAATGAACAAAGTGGTCGATGCCTTGAGTCGGAGACCACATATATTTTCAGTGATTCCTCTTCAGAGGAATCTACGTGAAAATATTCTAACTTTACAATGCGATGATGACATGTACAAAGAGGTCAAGGATTTTATCGGACAAAAAAAAATGATGGTACAAAAATTTGAGGGATTTACTATGGACAATGACGGATTATTGAGATTTAAAGGTCGAATTTGTGTACCACCCAAAGATGAGTTGAGGATTTTGATCCTAAACGAGGCTCATAGAGCCATGTACATGGCTCATCCTGGAGTTACGAAGATGAGGGAATACCTTAAACCCTTATTCTCCTGGAAAGGAATGACGACAGACAGTCAAATACGTGGCAATATGTCTAGAATGTCAGCAGGTGAAGGCTGAACATAGACATCCGACATGATTACTACAACCACATGCTATTTCGGAATCGAAATGGGAGGTAATTTCGATGGATTTCATTGTTGTATTTCCAGTGATGACAAGGAGACACGAATCGATTTTTTTGGTAGTCAACACTCTCACGAAGAGTGCTCATTTTATTCCTATGCATCTGACGTTTCAGGCACCTGACATAAATAGAGTTGTCATCAGTGATATTGTGAGGCTTCATGGCATGCCTAAGAGGATTATATTTGATAGAGTATTGGTGTTTACAGGATGATTTTGGACTAGTTTCCAAGAAGCCTTGGGAACCCAACTTAACTTTAGTACCGCATATCACCTGGATATGGAAGGGTAGACCGAACAAACAAACCAAATATTGGAGGATATTTTTCATATGTACGTGATGGACCAACATAAGCGTTGGGAAGAATTCTTGCCATTAGTAGAATTTTCATATAACAACAGTTATCAAAGCACCATTAAGATGGCGCCTTTCGAGTTTCTTTACGGGCGACCATTTTGGACGCCTTTGAGTTGGGATTGACTTGAGGATAGGGTCTTGGTGGGACCTGAAGCGATTCAAGAAATGGAAGACCAAATTCAAACTATAATACAAAGGATAAAGGAAGCGCATGATCGACATAAGAGTTATTTCGATGCACATCGTGTCGATCGTAGTTATGTAGTTGGTGATCGAGTCTTATTGTGGGTAAAACCACATAAGAGTTTGATCAAGTTTGGAAAGGGTGATAAAATCTCTCCTAGTTTCATGGAACCCTTCGAGATTGTGGAAAAGAAGGGGCTTGTGGCCTGTTTCCTTGAGGCATATGCAGTATTTTTTTCATGGATGTATTTTGAGACATTATGTTAGTGATCCTACAAATGTTATTGACATGAGTTCCTTGTAGGTATAGAACGACAGTGCGCTCATGACAGAGCTAATCCGCATCCTGGAGCATCGCATTTGACAACTATGCCATCGAACAGTAGATCAGGTCAAGGTCCAGTGGGACAACTATAGTCCGCACTCAATGACTGAGGAGGACGCATATGATATATGTCAAAGATTTCCATTTTTGTTTGATAGCTAGACCCATAATATTGTGATATACTTTATTTTGGCCCTTACATAAACTTCAAGACGAATTTTAAAACAAGAGAGGGTGTATGTAACATCCCTCTCTTGAACTCACTAGGAAAACTTATTCTTTGAGGACACTTGCATGCAAGTGATCCGGTTCTTTATACAATTGGTTGTTTTGATTATGATTATGAGATATTGTGGATTTGATGATATATTATTTTTGTTGTATTTACATAGACAAGTTCTATTGAATGGGTTTTCCTAAGTGTACAGGACTCTGGATGTTGACGATGTCGAGGCATCGATGAAACTCCTTGGAATCTAGATCGAGTTAAAGAGTGGACTGTTAGGGTTTGAATGTTGTTGATGTGACATATGCACATATGATTAGATATTATGGTGTTGATTGTTATTGCTAACATGATTCATTGATGGATGTAATCTAATGATAGCTTGCTGACCAGACTCACATTTGGAGTAAAGGAGTGACGCACAACAACTAGAGACATTGTGGGAGAGGTGTGGTAACAACACTACCACATCCTACTATCACTCATGTCATGGCTTGAACTGTAGGTTAACGATTACCTAGTTCAAGAGACCCGTGATGTCGTGAGGAAAGATTGTGACAATCGTGCACGATGATTCTAAGGGACACACAATAATGCATAGTCCTTATTCCTTAGAGGCCTTTAGTCTCACACAATATCAACTAACAAAGTATTGATTCGAGGGGTTTGAATTCTACCAAATTCATTCAAGAGGAGAGTGGCACCCTTCGAGCACGTAGTGCGTCTTGAAGGGCACGTCGCACGAATAAAATGAAAAGAGGCGAGTGGCACCCTTGAAGCATGTAGTGCATCATGAAGGGCACATCATGATTATAACTATGGTGAGTTAATAAACCCAGTGACTAGAAAACTATGCCTCCTTAGGACCTGGTCGACCTTAAAATGAATGATGTGATGAGTGAGGTTTAATAACAAATTTTCCCTTAAGAATTGTTGCCACGCCTAGTGAATTTAAAACCTAGGTCTAAGTAGAACCTCTGAACGAAAAAAAAACTAATTAAAACATATAACAAGAAGGTGTAAAGAAAATTCAAGATTTATTAATTAAAGTAAAATTTTTAATGAAGGTTTAATTTTTAAAAAGGGGTAAATGGTTGTTTGTCTAAACTTGCTAATTCTGAACTTAGTTAAAAAGGGGGAAACTTAAATAAAAAAGGAAACTTAAAGAAAAGGGGAAACTTAAATAAAAAGGGAAACTTAAAGAAAAAGGGGAATGCCTAATTTAGTATGGAATCTAGCCTTTGGAACTTTTATTTACGAACTCAACCAGGATTTAAGTAAGGTCTAAGTCATTTAAGAATGGTAAGGGAATATTGGGACACTGAGGAGTGTTTTTAGGAATTCTTTTAGGTGCATGAGGAAAATAAGAAAATTTAATTAATAAATAAAATTGATTTTTTGGTGAAACTAGGGTATTGGGTGACATGTGTACGAGGGAGGTTTTTCTTAATTAAATAAATGAAAAAGGAATCTAATGAGGTTTTGGGAAACTATTCACTTGAAAAATCTATAAAAATTATGGCGGAGGATGATTATGGATCACATATGGCTTGCATAACGTTACGCTGTCAAAATTTTATCTTGACTAAGTTTCTCTTATGGGAGTTGGGATACCTAGCTTGGGTAACGAGTGGTAGCTCGATCTTGCTAGGTGAGCTAAGAGCTATCATTCTTTGTTATTGTGTGCATGGCCCCTTTGCGACTCGGGGGGATCATGGGGAAGAAGAGTACCCCTAGCATTGGCTGGGAGGTACCGGTGAGGTCTCATCGGTTGGCAAGAAGGAGTTGGATGGAGGGTGCATGGGATAATGACTACGGGTCATCGCATTTGGCTATGGTACACATGTGTATAATTTGTATTGAATAGTTGTTAAATTCCTGTATATGCATTTTGGTAATGTTGAAGTATGCATGCATAGATGGTGTAAAATGAAAAAGATTGTTTATCTTTTGCATATGAATATTTATCTGGCTGATAGAGCACATGTGTGATGTGTTCAAAGATAGATAAATTTTTGTTTCTATGCCTTCTTGTTTTTCTAGTATGTAGTTGCAATTGGATTCTAGGGTTCATTGCATTTTTAATTGAATTTATGGTCTCAACGTCCCTGTGTCCTCTTGAAATTTCCAAGAAAGGGGTGTGGGATTCTATAGTGTGAGGGATTCATGGGATTCTTGATGTCCCTATTTTTTTTGGTCGATGAGTTTCAATCCGTTGAAGAGCCTCCTGCTAGTAATGATATTTTGTTAGAATTTTTTCTATTTTATAGACTGTAACGCCACTATTTTATCGTGGTGATGTGTTTCATTGCTTTGTGCATGTAGGGATATATATATGAGGTTAATTCAATTCGAATCATGTTTTATTTACTGTTGTTATCATCACTCTGTGCATGTAGTGAAATGTATATGAGGTTAAAGTAATTAGTTTCATATGTTATTCATTGATGTTTATCATCGCTCTGTGCATGTAATGAAATGATTATGAGGCTATTACATTTTGATTTTTTTTTGTTCACTAACGTTACCATCGCCCTGTGCACATTTTAATGTAAATAAGATCTTTTTATAAATCATTGTGTTATTCATCATGGTATGCATTGCCTATGCACTTAGTGATATAATATTGATCGTTTAAGCCTTTCATTTTTTTGTTTATTCATTGTTGATCTAGTTTTGTCTATTTGGATGACTCAGTAAATTCTTCAACTGTCTCATTATTGTTTGGTTGACTAGACCTAAAATTTGAAACTCCTTTGATCTCTAATTCATGAAGATAAATTTTCCATGATATTTTCGTTGGTCGTCAAGTTTTCCAGGCACTATAATCAGAGAAGTACAACTGCCTTAACCTTTTTCTATAATAAACAAGATGATACTCTCTTTCTTCTAAGAAATTTTGATTCCTTCTCAACAACTTGTCTGGTTGGACAGTTGCTTCCTAAGCACATCCTTTCCATGCCCTCATCGATCAAGGTGCTGAACTCTAGCGCATTTTACCTTAAGTAATGTCTGAAATTTCCGATCTTCCACCATCATCTGCCACCTGCTAATTTTTGTCGAAGTCCTTTATTTAGGGACTGATTTAGGATTTTTGTGGATCTGTAGACAGTGACTGACAATGAATTCTAATGTTCTATTATTCTGTTCTTTATTCTCTGTATTGGATCCTATTGCACATGGGCATACTTTGTTCCAATGTTCCTCTTTCCCCTCACAACCGAACGCAGTTATTGTCCCGTTAATATTAAATCTTTACTTTTTCCAAAAAAAAATTACCATGACATATGTGCTACCTAGATTTGCATGAAGTGAATGATTACTATTTATACTTTAGTGTGTTCTCCACAGTTAGACGAAAGGTGAATTCATATTATTAACGTTGAATCAATATTAGAATAATCTAGCTTTTATATTGTTATCTACCTTAGGATGTACGGTGCACCCATCACGATCCTTCTGAGTTAATGAATCTTTGCTATTGTAGTGTTATAGTGGGGGTGGAAATCAATTTTTATCTCCTCGTTTACTGTCCAATTTCAAGTCTTGGCACAACTCCCAAGCACACACATTGTACACACGTTGTTGTAATAAGTACCACAAGTTATCTTTTTGGCCTGAGATTGTGATTATCTTTTTGGTGGGTGCACATAGCCTCTAGCATATCAACCTCACATTTATTCTAGATCAGATATAAACAACTACATTTTGTTGACACAGAATTGTGAACCCCATTTTATTAATTGAGAAAATAAAATGAGTTGTTACTTGTGAATAAATGCAACCTCTGTAAATAAATTCTGGCAGGAATTAAGCAGTAAATGGGTATTTCTTCTTATAGTAGTTGTCTCTCCATAGAATACTCGAGAATGAAATTTATTAATATTGAATAATTGTTTATTAAATTTTGTTTTTATTTCTGTTAGTGTAAGGAGTCAACCCATGACTGCATATGGGTAAGCCTTACACATCAAGAAATACGAAAATAAATTTTATTTTGAAATTATGAGAGAGGTAGGGATGAAGCTATTTGATTGACTTGACAAATCATATGAATTCACCCCTGCAAATCATCTTCCATATGTAGCAAAATAGATCATCCAAAAGCAATGTTTAGGCTTTCAAAGGCTTTCAGGTGGAAGAATTTTATGAGAAAAAATAGAACTGCAAATAGAAAGATGTGAACATCCTTTTCAAGAATATTACTGATACAGTAGAATAAGAATCATAATATGAAGATCATTTTCAGAAGAGATTTAGAAACACACAAGGTAGAAGATCTCAAAGGATCCTCCTAAGAAACCCTCTCACACTTGTTGTTGAAGAAGAACAAAGATTAAAAGTCAAAACAAAGGAAAAACATAGCTAAACATCACTTCCTTCTGCAAATGAATTCTTAACACAGAAAATGATAAGATAGGCTATCTTCAAATTAATCTATCAAAGTACAAAAATAGAGCCTCTCGGCCTCCCTTGGCTCATGAATCCACCCTCCAAGAGATATTTCCTTCCTTAAATAGGAAATAGCATGCTAATAACCTTAGGAGGTCAAATCCCATCTCCTCCATTGGATTCTAAACATTGGAGATAGGTGGAAACAATCAGAGAGACAAAAATCCAACAAGCTGCTAATTTTTAGGAATTTGTTGGAAGTCATTAATAAAATGTCTCCACCTCATTGCATGAGGCCTTTGCTGGAGCTAAATATTAGTTGAAGGTGTCCCTTGAAATCTTGAGAAGCCATTCGAATCCTCCTTGATAGGTGGAAACCTCCCAACAAGGAGAATATCAAAACCGTGACCGCTATAGGAAATTAGGTAGCATCGTTGTAAAGCAATTGGTAGTGCCACTTATATGTCTAATATTTCTCAAACCATAACAAATTTTGAAAAAATGAAAGAGGTTTTTGTTATTTGGAATGTTATAAACAAAAATGTCCTCCATTTTTTAAAAATACCTTCTGAATTATTCATAATCCAAGTTTTACATTGGTGACTCAAAACTGGTAGAATAAGTCTGTACAATTCAGCCTCTGCCAGAATTTTGGTAGGGCCTTTAGGTAGCGCCCGACTGTGTGTCTGTCTGAAATTCGGTAGTGTAAATCTGTGGGATATTTTGATGCTTGGAACCTTGTGAGATTGTTTTCAATGCTTGTTCTTGACACAGGGCACCTTAGCCAATCTTGTGCTAACAATTTCCTCACTAGACTGTGTTTTGTTTAACTATTCATTGACTTAATTATGTTGTTTGCCAATCAATTTTTTGTCATTAATTATGGTGTATTCCATTCAGGTTGTTATCATTAACTATGTTGTTTTCCATTCAGTTGTTATCATTAATTATGTGTTTCCAATCAGTTGTTATCACTAGTGGTGTTGTTTGCCAATCAGTTTGTTATTATTAATAAATTTGAAGTGGTTAATGGGTTTAAGTGACATGCAGTGGGCCTCGGGGGTGTAGACTCTTTGGAGATGGGGTTCACTACTAAAGAGATCAGTCATGGGACACTTGCGCACGTCGGTCAGTTTATTTCTAGTGCACAAAAATTTAATTGACGAATGATAGATTTAGATGATAGATGATTTAATTAATTTATTGGTTATATGAATGACAGCCTTTGATCAGTTATCCCTTGCGTGCCTTGAAGGGTCACTAGAACGTTGTGTTGTTGAATATTTATTTGTGCGTCATGCAAATTGATTGAGTCAATGATTGATAATTATCGCTTTCTTTGAAGGTTCTTGTTACATGTGTTGGTTGATGTTGTTGAGTTAGGTTGTTTGATGTTGTCCCTTAGCTTAGTAGGTGTGGTCTTTCTTGTCTCGGGTGGGATGTATACACATTCTTGTTACTCAGAACAATCACTAGCCTTGAGACATTAAATGGTCAAAATCGATGGGAACCTGGGCTTGAGCATTTCTTATGTGTCCCGGAGGTCCTAATATTGCAGGGTAGGACGGGTGGGTAGTCGTTTTTATTTTTTTCTGATTGATGTTCACCTGTTGCATACAATTGCTTGATGTGCTGGTAACCTAGGTCGTTATGTTGTATGTTTCCTGAATTGTGTGTGTCGTGTTCATCATCGAGTTGCATTAATTGATTGTTTGTCATTGTTACTTTCCTTCTTTACAAAAATAAATTTTCACTTCTTATGCATCACATGTTGTCATAACGACAGGGGGGGGGGGCATTACAAAAATAAATAAATTAAGTTTTGTTTACCAAGCTCATATAGTTACGGGGTGATAATTATTTAGTTGAGAGTAACGATGTTTATAGTTTTTTAAATATAATAATTAGGCTCACAGTAATGATGTATATTAAAAAAAAATTATTGGTCTTAGAGTAACGAGATATATTTATAGTGTATTAGATAAGCATTAGATAAACATGTAGTTTAAATATTTGATTTTTTGGAATTTTTAGAGGCATATTTTCGGATTAAATTTTACTGAAATCCTATCAAAAGTTGTTGGAACTTCATATTTGAGTGATTGAATCTGTATAATTCAAGTACCTCCATGGCTTCCATTTATGCATTCAAAAATACAATTTAAACAACAGAAACGGATTTCACCAAAATCTGTTTAGCAAGATTCTAGTGAAAATATGTAGGATACACTTACTAAAATAATATATATATATAAGAATGTTAAATAGTTTACTAGATGGATTTAATTGGTTTAATTTGATTAGTGTTAAGTAGTGATGTTTTTTAAAAGATCATTAGTTTCAATATATACTTTTTCCCTTAGAGTATACACCACATTTATTCCTAGTGTTGTTGAAGTATTTTTTATTGGGTTGAGAGTAACGAGTGTATTAGAGAAATATGTATGTGGGATACACTTGTAAAAATTATATATATATAATTGTTGGGCAAGGTTCAATTCTCGTGAGGGCTTTACCTGGAGCCATGGGGACACCTTGAAGTAGT
The DNA here is from genome assembly GCA_010110895.2 of Picea sitchensis. Lineage (NCBI taxonomy): Eukaryota > Viridiplantae > Streptophyta > Pinopsida > Pinales > Pinaceae > Picea > Picea sitchensis. The sequence continues at coordinate 56,496 of SNQJ01S0062023.1, read as the reverse complement.
GGTCGAACGTGTGGTTGCACCCAGAGATACTATAATAAATGGTATCGTGACCCGTGCACACATAAGTGGATCAAAGCCCACCCCCATGTCCTTCAAATTTTTGTCCCCGAGGTGTAGGAAAGTCGGTGACGGAGTGTGTTGTTAAGCCACTCCGTGATGTTAAAGTCACTGGTTCGAAACCTGCAGGGACAAAAAATCCAACCATGTTAAGGGTTGGTGTGGGGCTTAAAACCCCGTAGGGACAAAAATCCAAACCATGTTAAGGGTTGGTGTGGCTCAGCCGTGGGTATGCATCCCCGGGTGATTTTGACGGGCTTAGATGCCCCCGAAGGGTTTCTCAAGCCACAAGCTAATCGGGCAGGTCCCGTGACAAATTAACAAACAAAAAAAAAATTATATATATATATATATATATATTAAATATTTTAGTAGATGAATTTAATTGGTTTAATTTGATTAGTGTTAAGTAGTGAAGTTTTTAAAAAGATCATTAGTTTCAAGAGATACTTTGTCAGGTAGAGTATAAACCACATTTATTCCTAGTGTTATTGAACTATTTGGAGTGTTTTTCAAGAATATTTTTTATGGAAAATAATTTATAAGAATATTTGCATTCAAAACATCTAATAACTTTTGTTATGGTACTTTTTGTTATTGTAGGTGGCATTATGTGGCTCTTCATTTAATTTTTATTCTACCCACCTAAATTCAAATATGTGATATGTTTATCCCTGCACTAATTCGACTAGCAAGGTACCAACAATATCACTCTCCCTTGAGTTCTTAAGAGTGGGACGAGATGTTTCCAAACACATTAACCCTAAGCATTGGCTCAAGTGGTTCAATTTGTCATGCAAAATCCATATTGGCTAAGGATATTACAAGGTTGAATCCACTTAGGTCCTTTAGGGTTAGGCATAATGGCATTTACTTCAATGTTATTCATGAATGTGAGGAAGTACCTAGAGAAATGTTCCATGTATGTGTTTGTGATGATGGTGATTATCTTTAACTAAGAGCAACATTGGTTTATTGGATATTCAATAAATTGATGAGTTAATCAATTTATTAATTCTTTTTTCAACATGTGGATTAGTGGTTGGGATGGGGCATAACCATGTAAATAGTCTAGGTTCAAACCCTAGTGGGTGTAGATATATTCTATGTGTGTGTGAGTGAAGGTGTTTAACCTCCCAAAGTTAGTTTCCCTTCATAAAAAAAGGGGCTTAACACATACTTGACAAGACAAATTCATTTAAGTGGACTCTAATAGGAAGCGTTTTTAGTCTATACTCACACACATTAGCATAGATCCATATTATCTTGAGATCTTTTAAGCACCAACAAATTTACATCTAAAATTCCTTTTGATCTCTCTCAATGCATCATAGAGACAAATTTAGGATGGATCTTGTATTAATTTTCACATTTGGAAGTTATCCAAGGGTATAAGGTATACATTTTTTATTCAAGTACTAGTTAAACAACGTGTTTATAGGAGTAATCAACCAGCTTGTGGCCTTGGGAAAAGATTCCTATTTTCTCCTTACACGTTCTTGTTAGTAGCTAATGGTCTTAGTTGTGAAGTTGTTGATGCCAAAAAGAGTGAATTCCTTTCAAGGGATTAGATTGGGGTGACATGAAAGACTTACTTTGTTTGTGTGGATGATGTGCTAATCTTTTTCTTTTGTGAAAAAACTAAAGGAATAATATTGAAGGACATTCTAAATCTATTTTGTGATGGAACATGAATGATCGTTAATGTGAAAAACTCCATGATCTATCTTTCAGACTTAGAAGAGGAGAAATGACTCATCTTTTCAACCTTTTTTAAGTTTCCCCTTCATGTGTTGCAGGATGAGATTAAATATTGTGGCTTCATTCGCAAACTAAACCATTAGGGTATTGCGTATTGGAATTGGCTTCTCACTCAGATTGAGCAGAGAATAAACCTTTGGTGCAACTAGTGTATTTCTCGAGTTGGAAGGTTACTCACAATAAAGTCAGTTATTGAGGCAGTTCTTGTGTATTGGCACTAGTTGACTCTCATCCTAAAAGGGATACTTTGTCACATTCAGAGGCTTTGTTTTAATTTCTKATAGAAGGGAAGTTTTGAATATAAAGGATCTCATTTGGAAAACTAGAAAATCCTTTTCAAGTCAAAGAACTTGGGATGTTGGGGTTAAAATATATCCTAATGTTTGTTTGTGTTGTGGAAGCCAAATCTCTATGGTTTTTTTTGAACTAAGATTTCTTGACCTGGGACATTGGAGGCATTTTTCGGTCGATATGTACATTTCTCCTACTTCTATTTTGAATTAGATACAAAAAATAAAAAATCACACGACCAATGCCTCTAACCAATGGTGAGATTTGATGCTTTATTTTCCTATAATTGGATGATTCTTGGCCTGGAAAGTTGGCACTAGAACACAAGTGAGGAATGGAATAGATGCCATTGTTGGTTGTAGGGAGAATATATTTCTTCTTGAGGATTTTGTAGGTTCTCTCCAAGAGATGGGTGTTTGAACTATGAATAAAATAGGTGATTATTCGACATCGTCCATTTGGAACCAAGGTTGGTTCTCAGTGGAGGATCTAGATTTCGATGTCAATTTCCATCAAATTTGGACCCAATGTGTTTCATAATTAAAAGGGACCATATCCATCTTTAGAGCATTGGGGATGAACAAATATGGCCTGAGGTAAATACTCAACAAAATTTGTATATCAAACCATGATAACAATAGGAGACGATAATGTACTCTAGTGGCATACAAACTTATGGATGATTAAAGGGTCGTTGAAAGGAATCCTCTTTTATTCGATTGTTCTTAAGGAGTGGGTTTTGACATGGGATAGGATACATCATAGAGGTAAACAAGGGTCAGGTCTTTTTTACCTATGTAAACAATAGGTGGAGTCTAATTCCCATCTATTTATGGAATGCATGTTCACACAAAAAGTCTAGAAGGATATCGAAGGTCAATTGAGGATAGCTCCTCCATGGAATACGAACTTGGCATCAGATTGTTTTAATGATTTTTTTACATTTTCCTTGTTGAATGAGTATAGATTTATCCCAATTTTGGTCGCGTGGTGAGTATGGTTGGCCTAGAACGTGGGTGTTTTTTAAGACAAAGATTTTCCCTCTTTTAAAGTCTCACAACAAGCTCTTTCTTTTCTACCTAACTACAAGGGTTCCTATTCTCAGAAGATTTATAATGAGGTTTTTGCGGTTGACATCAAAAAACATTTGGCTTGGGGATATTTTTATGGGGCCTATTAAAGTTTGAAGTGTGTATGTGGGTTGGGGTTCAAAATTTGTTTTTCAGAATCTCACTATGTTACATGCAAAACCAATCTAGTTCAAGGGACCAATAATATTGGTGAAATCAATGTTATGTTTTCACTTCTCAAGTGTGTTGTAGAGAGGAATGTGACTTAACTCCAGGTTCTTGATGACTCCAAGTTAAGCATAGATTGGATTAAGGGGAAAATACAACTAGATAATCTCGATCTTCTACAAATTGGTCAGTGTGTGAAAACTATTTCTACTCTAATTAGCTAGATAAGGTTTATGCATATTTATAGAGAACTTAACACTTTTGCAGATAGTCTATCCAAAGAATCTTTATCTTTGAATGCAAATCTTCTAGTTGTGGAGGAATTATTTGATGGAGAACTGCTCTCCAAAAGGGAAGGAAATTTGATTGAGATGTAATCCACTTGTACTCTTGTTTGACCTAGCCCTTTTGAGCTCTAGATTGATGTTTTGGCTCAAATGTTTCCTCGCTATTGGTTTTTGAACCTTTTTGTTGGGAGGATGTCATGTATGAACATATTTATGGGTTCCTATAAGGAATATTTGACAAGATACATGATCAAACACTTTGTTGTTATTTTGTATGTGCTTTTGCACCTTTGAATTGTACCTTCTTTTTCTCTGGAATAGAAGTTATGTTTTTTTTTCTCGAACAAAATATCCATCTTATGTCGATATCTTTTAATTACCATGGAGCAAGAAATTTTCATCTCAACTTCTTTTTTGTTCCTCTCAATGTTTGATAGAATCGGAGTGAGGATGGATCTTACACTAATGTTCACATTTTGAAGCTATCTAGAGGTTTTAGGTATAAAATTTCCATTTGGGAGATAATGAAACGATAGGTTGATAAGAGAAATCAACCAATATATTAATGGGAGTCATCACTCCCTTATGGTAATACCGCATATATTTAATCCAATTAAGTCTTAATCATCTCTTAATTTTTGAATGACAAGTTAATAATAATTTTGGAAATGTTTGTTATATTGAGTTTCACTTAGATTGGTGGGAGTTTACCATTGTATGAGAGAGGATTTCATACCAAAATTTTGAATGCCACATATTGAGGTATTGACCCCATTCCAATGAAAAAAGGAGGTTTTTTTCAAAATAAACGTGGAAAATAGAAAACATGAGTCTTACTAGTGTAGCTTGTTTCTTGGTAGTGACACTATTCCAATTAAAAACGATTTTTTTTTCTATAAAAAAAAAGGTTGAAAATACAAAAGATGTATCTTACTAGCATAACTTATCTCAAGTTATTGACCCATTTCCAATGAAAAATGGACAAGTTTAATAAACAAATGTTGAAATGGGCATAAATGAGTTTTACTAGCACAACATGTCTCAAGGTATTAATCTAATCCAATGAAAATGGGGAAATTTTATTTTAAAAAATGAAATTAGTGGATATGGGTCTTACTAGAATGTGTCTCCTTGTATTGACCTCATTCTAATGAAAAATCATGGATTTTTATCTAAAAAAAAATGAAAATAATAGAGATGAGTCTTATTGGCACAAATTGTGTTAGGGTATTAACACCATTCGAAAGAAAGATAGTGGAGATGAGTCTTATTAGCACAACTTGTGTCGGTAAATTAGATCTAACTCTAGCAATTGAGAGGAGTGTTATCCTTTTTATTCAAGTTCAATTCCCACACTTAACATGTTGAGCTCTTAAATGAGTATATTGTTGACAAAGCCTTGACCTTCTCGAAAATCCAATTTACCTTGGGTACCATCCT
>SNQJ01S0062022.1:5942-22854 GCA_010110895.2 Picea sitchensis | reverse complement strand
AAGTTACACCTTGGGAACTAATGGTTTACTTCTGTATAAAAACAGAGTGTATGTACCCAATGTCCGAGAATTGAAGCTGGCAATTCTAAAGGAGATGCATAACGTGACTTATGTTGGACATTCTGGATATCAGAAGACTGTGGCAGCAATCAAAAGCCATTATTTTTGGTTGGGTTTGAAGAAAGAAATCATGGAATACATTGCCAGATGTATGGAGTGCCAAAAGGTTAAGGCTGAGCATAGGCACCCAGCATGGTTGCTGCAGCCTTTGCCTATTCCTGAATGGAAATGGGACGTGGTAACAATGGATTTTATCATAGGATTGCCCAGAACAAGCAAGCAACATGATTCAATCATGGTGGTGGTGTACAAGCTTACTAAAGCTGCCCATTTTATTCCACTGAAAACCACCCACAGAGCAGCAGATGTTGCTGACATGTTCCTAAAAGAAGTTGCACGCTTGCATGGAATTCCTAAGACAATTGTGTCTGATAGAGACTCGAAATTCACTTCGAATTTCTGGAAAGTATTGTTCAAAGGATTCGAAACAAATCTGAACTTTAGCACAACATATCATCTCGAGTCTGATGGACAGACAGAGAGAGTAAACGAAGTAATAGAAGACATGCTGAGAATGTATGTGATGGATAAACCATCAAGGTGGGAAGACTACCTACATTTGGTAGAATTCGCCTACAATAATGGGTATCATGCCTCATTGAAGATGAGCCCGTTCGAAGCGCTTTATGGAAGAAAGTGAAACACTCCAGTGAGCTGGGATAATCCAACTGACAGAGTAGTAGTTCGGCCTGAACTGCTCAAAGAGATGGAAGATCAAATGATAAAAAATAAACATAATCTAAAAGATACTCAGGACAGGTAGAAAAGTTACGCTGATAGTAACAAAACCCATAGAGAATTCAAAGTGGGTGACCATGTTTTCCTGAAAGTGAAAACTAACAAGAGTTCTCTGAGGCTGGGAAGTTGCGCCAAGTTGGCAACAAGATTTTGTGGGCCATTTGAGATCCTAGAAAGGATTGGGTTGATCGCATACATGCTTTCATTACCTGCATCTATGACTGTATATAATGTGTTTCATGTTTCATTACTTAATAAATATGTACCTGATGGTAATCATGTTATCGATTGGAATGTGATTCAGGGGGAACCAGAGGGTGTCCTGCAAGTGCATCCTGTGCGCATATTAGACAGGAAAAGAAAACAACTCCAGAATCAAGCTATAGAACTTGTAAAGGTCCAGTGGACCTGGTACGGTCCTGAGTACGTGACATGGGAGCATGAAGAGGTTATGCAGGCAGAGTACCCGCATCTTTTTGAAATTTTTGAAAGGCTTGCAGAGACAATGTAAGTTGCACTGACGACAGTGCAAAAATAAGGGGAGGGGGATTGTAGTGTCCCCAAGGCCGAGGCTCCTTGTAAACCAAGTTCTGAAAGGAATTGTAATTAAGATTCGTAGGCTAGTGAGCCAAGTTTTTATAAGCTGGAGGCTTATGTGTTTGATTAGGCCAGAGAGCCTGAGTGTTGAAGGCCAGGAGCCTATTGTTGTAAATGTAATCAAGCAAAACAATTAATAAAATATAAACACCGCCATGTGCAGACCAACCACGATGAATGAGTGAAGAGGGACTAAGCATCCACAGAGTGGGCTAGGAATTAGGGGTTGAAGGTGGGAAAAGGGGTTAAGTGTTGAGCCTAGGGGCTAAACCTAAGGGGCTTAAGCCTGGGAATAATATTTTAATATTATTCCAAAAATACATGTGCAGTTGTGTTTTATCCTAAGTGTTGGCAAGGGAGGACGTACAAGGGTGATGCGTGCTGGTGGAATGCATGCAGTGCCATGGGTGACAAGTGTCAACCCTGACGCATGCGAATAAATGGCCAGGGTGAGCCATGAGAAAGGTTCCTCTTCCTCCATTCGAACCTGAATTGTCCTCAACATGAACCGGGTGACCTTTGCAAGAGACCCTCGTGCAATTCTGCAATGGAATAAAAGCCTATGTTCATTTTCTGAAAATCCCAGTTCATCCTCCCTGTTCTGCACCAGAGAGTCTATGTAATTCCCTGCGAAAATTGCTTCTCATGCAATTCCAAAAATCAACACCGTGAGACCTTGCCACCATTGCTGAGCTTGTTTGAGAAGTCTGAGTCTGTATTCCCGGTTGACTATAGTGTTCATGCATAGATGGATTGCACGTGAATTGATGTCCAGTGCAGGTGGTAATTGAGCCTGTGTGTGATCTCTCTCTAGGTGAGGGAGGTGGATGTTGTTGGAAGAGGTTTCTTCCAGAGAGTGTCCAGCAACAGCTTTAGTCTCTAAGACTTCCTGATCTGACCTGTTGCCGAGACCCAGAGAGGGAGGTTAGCACCGATGGACTGTGCTTGTGAAGGTGTATACTCTCGGGCGGAACAATCATGTGGGGAATGAGAGTCTGGTAGTAGTGGGCATAAGATGGCATCCTGGGAAGAATCCTTCCAGATTCTAAGTGTTGTTTTCCCTGTAACCTCATCCTAGATAGGATTCCTTGCCTTGGGGTGGAGCTTAGTCCCAGCTCAGGGGTGATCCACTGCTGAGCTGATGAGCAGTGTGGTCTAAGGCTGGGAGGTTTGTGGAAGGCCTGCACTTGGTTGGTGGAATCTACCATTGATAAAGATAAGTGTCTGTTTATGTTTTACTCATAGATTGCATGACTCTATTGCTTATGTTATCATGATTTCCGCTGTGTATATGATTTAGTATGAAATGCTATGGTTTGTAAATTATAGCAGTGAATAAGATGTGTACTCTGAGATTGAATGTGTTTATTTTCTTAAATGCATGTGGATTGAATAACACCTGTATCGAGTAGTGTTAAAGTTTTCTTTTCAGAGCGATTAAACATGGTATCAGAATGGCGCAGCATGTGTGCTATAGAAGCTATATGGTTGGGTTGGGTAGAGAATTAAGAAAAGTTTCACTCGGCTTAATGGTTAAGAATATGTGTTCTTTCTAAGAGGTTATATATTCAAAAATGTAATTTAAAAAACAAAAAATTGGGATTTCACCAACAATTTTATTGCAAAATTCCAATGATGATTGCCAAAATAATAAAAAAATCTTGTGAAAGGGCACTCAGTGGTTGGTTCATCTATACAATGTTTCTTTGTCCACTTTAATTTTCAAAAGGGGGGAGTATTATTTATAAGCCACAAACATAACATAATGGATGGAAAATCTATACACATTGTCCTAGTAATATTATGAAATTTGTATAGCCATTGCACATAAGTCAACCAATAAAACTACCTTGAGTGTTTGGTTACCACAAGGTACATATTTGAGCCACTAGGAAATGGATTGTGAGTTGGTCGTCATCATGTTGAGGGGTGAGAGGTATTGTAAGATTCTCCTTGTGGGATGGGATTTCCTTGTCGCAAGGAAAAAATATGAAATTTGTATATTTTGAAATTAATCACTTGGAATGCTTTGCTCTTATCTTCAACATGGTGACTAAGATTTGGCAATGTGTTGTGACCTCTTGGGGTGGATCTAATAAATATTTAATGTGTGTTGTTATGTATTCCCCATTACTTGGTATAAATGTGTACTTGAAGTACGTGTGTGATCACACATGGTAAAAGAATTATTCTAATTTTAAGTGTGGATTTCATGAAGAAATCTCATGATTGTTGGTGGGGAGTGACTCTAATGGACATATATTAAGATATTTTTTGGATTTCCATATCCTATGACATTATTTTTAACTATTTGTGTGTATCTTTAAAATTGAATTTTTTAGGGATCAATCCATCGTCCACTGAAACTTCATACCTTTCCTTTGAAAGGAAGTGATTGGGTGTGCTATCTTCGAGAATCCTCCAATGAATCTCCTGTAATAACCTACAAGGCCCATGAAAGATCTGACCTCTGTCACATTCTTTTGTGTTGACCATTCTCTAATGGCTTCTACATTCTCAGGGTCCACTACTATCCCATCTTCTGAGATAATATGCCCCAAATAATGAATTAGTTTCTGATAAAATGAACACTTTCTCAGTTTGGCATACAACTGATGTTCCCTTAATACTTGCAACACCATCCTCGAATGATTTTCATGCTCTTCCTATGACTTGGAATATACAAGAATGTCATCCAAAAAGACAATGAAAAACTTGTCCAAATACTCTCGGAAAACACCATTCATTAAGCACATGAAAACAACTAGTGCATTTGACAATCCAAATGGTACCACTGTGAACTCATAATGACCATACCTTGTCTTGAAGGAAGTCTTACTAATATATTCTTATTTAATTCTTACCTGATGGTATCCTGATTTGAGATMTGTCTTTGAAAATATCTTTGCATCCTTCAATTGATTAAAGAGGYCATCAATCCTTGGTAGAGGATATTTGTTCTTAACAGTCACTTTATTCAATTGTCTAAAGTCAATGCACAATCTTAACTTTCCATCTTTCTTTTTCACAAACAATACTGGGGCACCCCAAGGTGATACACTTGGGCATATATACCCCTTCTTCAGAAGTTCTTCAAGCTGCATTTGCAACTCCTTCAATTCTGGTGTACTCATTATGTAAGGATTCCTTGATATTGGCGCTACTCCAGGCATCAAATCTATAGAGAAATCAATGTTGTTCCTTGGGGGTAGTCCTGGTACTTCCTTGAATACATATTCAAACTCTTTCAGGACTGGATAATTCTCTAAATTTGGCACCTTATCTTCAGGTGTCTCCTCCATATGAGCTGCAAATATTTGACATCCTCTTCTATAACATTTCTTCAGTTGTAATGCTGAAATTTCTTTAACGGTTACTACCCTGGGAATTCCCTGCACTTTCATTTGGTTCCCTTATTAATCCAAGCAAGTGAATGCTTTGTTATGATAATCCAATAGAGCATGATGTAGATCCAACCAATCCATCCCAATTAAACAGTCATAGGAACCTAAGGGTAAGATGTTCAAATATGCCCTGGTATTTAGTCCATTCATGTCTATGAGGCAGGACTTAACCATCTCATTAAGTTTTCTTCTGGCTCCTATAGCCAATTTCACCAACCAAGATTTCCCATTCTTACTTCTTGGTAATTGCAAACTTTCCACCATCTTTGGGTCTATATAACTATGGCTAGCTCCTGAATCAATTAAAATAGCAAGAGTTTGGTTGTTGTTCATACCTTCCACTTCAATCATGTGGGACTAATACTCTACTTTCTTGTTGTCCAGGGTTGCATAAATCCTTGGCACATTCTTGCCCATGTACTCTACTGTCTCAGCTCATTGTACATTGTCAAAAACCTTACCTTTTTCACCTCTGTGAGGACAATCTCTGAACCTATGGTCTCCTTTACAACACCAACATTGCATAGGTGGTTGTCTTGGCCCTTGACTCCCTATGTCAATCACTCTGGTTTCCTTATGCGTTTGTTGCCATTGTAGATTATTTCTAAAGAATGGTGGCTTATCTCCCTTCTTCCTCTGATCCATCTTGAATTTCTTACTGTCTTCCCAAGCCTTTTGGAACGCTAGTCTTGCTTTCAGCTGGTCATATAAGCATTTAGCTCTTCTTATGGTCTCTTCTAAAGTTTTTGGATCATCATACTGTATTTTGTTACTAATGAACATTGGCAATCCACTTAAGTATCATTGAATCTTTACTGTCTCATCCTTAATGAAAGACACATACTTCAATAGTTATAGAAACCTTCTCTCATGTTCATTGATGTTCGTACTTCCAAGGTTGAGTTCAAAGAACTCTTTCATTTTCTTGTCATAGTATCTCTTGGTCAAGTACTTCTTCATAAAATACTTCTTGAATTCTCTCCAAGTAACACTTTTATCTACAATGTGTTGTACCTACACAAGTTGATCCCACCACATGGAGGCCTTTCCTTTGAGTTGATAGATAGAGATTCTACCTTCAGCATGAGAAGAATAATTATGCAATTGAAAATACTTCCTCATGCCTACCAACCATGTTTCACCATATTCATCCTTCTTGTGCTCACCATCAAATGTAGGAGGTTTGATTTTGTTCATTTCTCCTCGCAACTCATCCACCCTAGATCTTTCATACCTTCTGACAGGGGATATACTTGAGTTGTTTCCTACTCTCTTATGAGAATGCCTATGGGAATGATGGTGATGCCTACTAGCACTTTTTACTTCTCTCTTCTCCTCTGAAGATTTGTGACTCTCATATCTACTTGAGTCACTCTCCTTAGCCAATTTCTTCTCTATTCTATTTAAACCTTCCAATAGTTTCATGTTGAAGTCATATTGCTCCTCTTTGGCTTTCATAAGCCTTTCGTTATTATCTTTATGGATTTGGAAATCCTTCTGCAAATTCTTAATGGTCTCAGCCATATTCATATCTTCATTCCTTTCTTCTCCATGTCCATTGGAGTTCATTCCTTCCATGCCCAAATGGACATCCATCCCTCTTCTCTTCTATGGATGAATGTAATTCCCCTATGCCTCTTCCATCCTTACAGATTATGCACTGGTATGTCCTGACCGAGTTGTTGTTAATTCTACAAAATGTGCAACCATCGAAACTAATCAGACTAACCAATCAACAAGTCATGAGAATATGCACCATTTCGATTCAACATACACATCAACATTATCACTCTCGGTTTCCTGGTGTTATCACCACGACAATTCTAGAGAAGACCCAAGTCTTGAGAAAGATGATGTGTAGTGCCTTATGAGATACACTCGCACAAGAAGGTGGTATTGTCGAAACCACTTTCACCAAGACACAGTATTAAGTTTCTCAACATGTCAAATCCACCACTCATGGAGTGGGCGACGGCTAGGCAGATCACCCTGCTTCATTCGGTCGGTACTTCATAGCCATGTGATGTCAGCTGAACCCCACCATGTAATGAACTCAAAAGATAATCATTCGAAATGGATTGGCCGAGTATGGAAACCCAATGCTCCTTGTACGTAATCTGCCTGGGCTTCATAAATGGAGTTCTATAATTACCACTCCCCAAGTATGAATATATTTGCGTATCCATAACTATAGTAATATTCAAGCTGCTCGACTTCCTGCTCTCTGTAAGGACACATTTCGGTATCCCCAACCTGAGATACATGGAAAAAGCTAAGTCGAGTGAGACTAGTTATTCAAGCAACATGCTAGGCTTTCCTGCGAATAAGGAGGAAAGGTTCCTCGCGCACCTTCTAGCAACTAAGTTCCACAAAGAGCCGGTTATAGAATCGTGATTGGAAGTCAGGCTGAATCCCATTATAAAGGATTTAGTCATCAAGAGGACAGCCTCTAAGAAGAAAAGGAGTAAGCGGCATAAGAAGGAGGAATCTACGGTTAAAGCGGTCGAAAGTGTTGGAGAAAATCAACCAGTCTGGTTAGACTCTTCTTTAAAGGCGGAGATCGGTAAGCTGAAGTAAGTATTCAACTAAGATAAGCATGTCTTAGTGAATTTTGAACAACCAATAGCGGAAGTAAAGAGTACCAGAGATGATAGTCCCGTTCTTCAACGACCCTTTTTACAACAAGCTAACTGTTGTCATCACCCTTTTCTAATTTTGTGATTAATATGATTATATAAATACAAAAACAGATTTTAGACTATTTTATTACAATTTCTATCTGGTGATGTTATGACTCTTGTTTTCTTTTATAATAAGTTTTTCTTGAAATCTTATATTTGATTTTCATCTGTCTAAATCGGAAGAAATTAAAATTCAGAATTCTTTTTAATTAATGCTTCAATGTGGTTATGTGTTTAATTTTATTTTATTATTATGCAATTTAAACTCAGACTCCTTGCCTTCCAAGTTACTTCGCACGCATTAACTTGACATGTTCATTTATATTATCGTGCATAGCAATATTACAAGGTAAACGCTTCTCTGTGCACCTAAATCTACTGTGCATTTCTTCTTCATCGTAACGAATACTTACATGCACTACTCTAGTGTTGTGGACCAATATCCACTACGCACAACTCGATACTGCGCACCGATATTCCACATGCATTTTCGTCCTATGCATGCACCATGTCAAGTTTAACATACTCCTTCGCGCTCAAATATCTGCGCATACTACTGAATACACTGTCGCGAAACAACTTATATTCATACTTATGCATGTAAAAACAAAAATCCTCTGCTTTAAGCAATACTTGTGCACCCCATGTGCACTTTACTATGTGTGTGCTTACCGCGCAAGGCTAATTTCAGCGCATGGATCTACACATAATAATCTTCCACGTGGCGCCACAATTTACCGCGCACACTGTCACACCACGGTTTCCCATGCGGTGCTAAATTTACCACACACACCAGTGTGCCAACCTTTTCCAAGGACACTCTATGAATCTAATTCTAGTCACTTCAAAGTTACTTTTCTGTGAATATTCACTTCGATTTCACTCTTCCGGTCCATCCAAGATTAGTGTTGAACTGAGGCTCTGATACCAAACTGTAATGAACCCCTCTACCAACCTGAGGCTGGGGTACGCCACTCCAAAGAAACCACTCATGCTCTGACGCCAATCACTAACATTCCCAACCATCAGGCCAGGACATGCTACTCTAGGAAACATCTTTCGTTCCCATACTACAGAACATATAGTAGCATACCTAGTAGTCAACTAAGCAATGCCACCTAAATTTACTCTTTAGATTGCATGCAACTAAAACATATACATACAACACGCTCACGAAAGATTTACATCTAAACATAAACAAACCATTACTTTCTGTAACATACGACTTTTATATTAAAATAATAGTAATTACCGATATGCATCATTTAAAGGAAATTACCCATAAGAGCACAAGCAGTCATAGTCACATATATGATAAAATCGTAACATGGACATGTAAATAGAAAAACAACATATCCATATATCATACAATTGATACTTATCTTTAAAAATACTATCACCAACTGCTTACAGATCGTCCACGAACCTCCCAGCAATAGATTACATTGTTCATCACTCTCAACAGTGAATCCCAGGGTAAAGGGATTCCTATCCAGGATAAGGTTCATGGACAACAGGAAAGACTCTGTCTCAAGTGCTCACTCAACTAACATCCTACAACCTCTCATTCCGCACATGCATGTCCCACCCAAGGAAGTGTGTCCCTTCTCTGCTCAACAGTCCCTCGGCTGCCCCACTTCCCTTCTATGTCTTCAGCAACAGGCCGGACTAGAAGTCTCAGAGCATTGTAGCTGCAGTTTAGCACCAATGGAAATCAATCCCCAACAATTCTCTCTCCTAGAGAACTGCTCACGAGCCTGACAACCTGCTTCTTCAACCCTACTCCAAGATAACCAGGTACACCAACCAAAAGGGACGGGGAAACTGATTTCGAAAAGGTGGAATGGTTGTCTCAAGGATAACGGAATGTATGAGTGAAAAGGTCATGGAGTCATGGACTAGATAACTGAGTGTGTTTTGGAATCACTATGAACTCTCTGTCAAAATTATGGTCCGCCTGATGGTTTTTCCCCCCTCCTCCTGTCTTTTGTTTGTAAAGTCTCCCTCCCCAATCACCCCCCACTGAGATAAATTTCCCCACGATATGAATGCATGTCCCGAACTTGACACTTGTCATATCGAAAGTTACTTTTGTCCACTTGTCCCCAACTTTAGAACTTAGGATAAACTAATTATCCATACTTTATGTTTTAGGAAATATTAATATAATATTCCTTGACTTTTGGCCCTCCCTTACCCTAATTGGTGAAGTTCAGTCCCCTATCTCTTTTATCGTGGTCATTCTACGTGCACTGATGTATTTTATATTAATCATGAGTCATGTACAAAGTAGTCGCATTGGCCCTTGACATCTAGGCACGCTGGCCTAAGTCCAAGACATAAGCATTATGGCTTATAATACTGGCTCACCAGCCTATAATGCATATTATATACAAAAAGGTTCGCTGACCTTAATATATCACGCACTTTGTTACTGCGTGTTGTATCCTCTATCTTTAAGGTTATGCACACCTTAGTTACTGCACATGGTATTCAAAAATGTGCACATTACATTCCTTTATTGCACAGTATATGTGCGCACCATGCCATGAAAGGTGTATTACAAAAATGATATCTAAACAACTCACTAGCTTAAATATACTTGGATTATATTTACATTTGGGTTCGGCCAAGGGATATTATAGGTATTCTGGAGTCCTTAGCAAATATTTAGTAGCACTTTTCCTTTGAATGAAGGAAATATTATGTTTAGGTAAGATCGTTGATCCTTTTCTTGCAATTAGTGTGCTTATCTGTAGACTAATTCTTGTTTGTGCTTTTATATATTTCTAAGTGTTTCTCTTCTTGTGGCTAAAGGTTCTTGCAGATTACTATAATAGATCAACAATCAAGGATCCATCAAGACAAATCAAAATATTTGTAGCAAATTCTTCCATTGGAAATGGGTTGAAGCCTATATATCAAGGTACACCTCTTAAGGTAGCATTTTATTCTCCTAGAGGGCCAAAAGTTAAGGATCTAAGTTTTCAGGACACTGATGTTTTAAAGCCAAATATTTTGGCTCCTGGTTCTCTAATATGGGAAGCAAGGTCTGAGTCTTAGAATAGGTTGTAATACAATATTTGGTACATTCCCTGGACTTTTTTTTTGTTTATGCATGTTGTTTGTGATATGCCTAATTTTTATCTTCTAATCTTGTTCACCTAGGAGTGTAATTTTCAAAGTTGAAGAATAATTTTTTGGTGACCTCTAGATGACTGACTGTTTCTAGAGACTGAATAAAAGCAATTTAGTAAAAGTTTTAGGTTGAACTTTGAAAATTGAAGGAACTTGTTCGAAAATGTTGGGATTTTGACAAACATATTAATCATTTCGAGCTTCTTTTTTTCTTCAAGCACGGGAAGGATTTTCCATGATATCGAGAACAAGCATGGAGACACCACATATAACTGACATTATTTCTTTAGTGAAGTAAAAGCATCCCAATTGGATCCCCACTGCTACCAATTCAACATTACAAACAACATCTACAATTGTTGACCACATGGGGAAGCTCCTACAAGCAAAATAATCAATCCAGAGAAGATAGTCCAACATCTCTCATAGTCACCACACCCTTTTATTATGGAAGTGGTGTAGTAAACCATAAGGATGCGCTTGATTTAGGCCACATTTTTTTTATGTAGGCATGTATTCTTTTGGGCTTATCCAATATTTTTAGGATCTTATTCTTGTCCATGGAGATTTGTCTATTTTTTATATCTAACATATTCCATTTACTCCACAAATTAATTTGTAGGCTATCATGATTATGTAAGCTTTCTCTGTTTAGTTCTAGGTATTGATAGAAATGTTGTTGCAAGAATTACTAGTTCAACCTATGCCCCAAAAATTGGGCATTCAATGGATCTTAACAGTAATCCATCCATAGTTGTATCAAATATTATTGAATCAATGACTATATTGAGAAGGGTTACCAATGTAGCGCAAACAAAAAAATATACGATTTCTAGTGCAATGTCACCAGATGTTTCTGTGACCATAATACCTTCAGTTCTGATGTTGGAAGAAGGGAAGTCCAAATCTTTTTGGGTGACATTACCTTCCAGAACTCCCACTGGTACTTATAGATTTGGTGAACTACTATTAAAAGGAGACAAAGGTCACAATAGCAGATGAGAGTAGCCCTCTTAATGAGCCAGCCTTGATGGCCGAGATATTAATTATAACTAAGTTAATTATCGTTTATATTTCATACTTAAAGAATTGTTTATTTTCAAGATAACTACTTTTAAGATGTTATGTATGACTTTGTATTATGTATAATTTAACGATATTATAGAAGTACCCAAAATTCATATGAATGCACCTTTTGGATGTCAAAGGTAAAACATAATATATATATATCAGAAGGATTGAAGGTCGAACAAGAAGCTATTCACGTGGATGCAGTCATAATCACTCCTTCCTCCTCTATCAAGTTTATTCTTCACATGGATGCATACAATCATAATTCCACCTCTTCCTCCTCTATCGTGTTTATTCATAAGATGATTCAGATGCATGCAACAATTATCACCCAAGATAAAATGAAATATCAAGGCAATTTTGAACCTTGCTCATTTGTTCCAATCAGGGAACTGCTTGAAGTCATATTGGCGACAATGCACAATAAAAGTGAGCAAGAAACAAATCACTTATAGAGTCCATCGATTCATATAGGTAATTTATAGAGTCCTTTGATTCATATAGGGCATAGCATGCATCGGATATCATTACTAAGGAAGGAAATCCAACCCCGCTTTCTCATGTTGCTTTCCCTACCGGGAATACCAGTAATAACCTCAAGTATAGTTGAGAGATGGAAAAGAGGGTTGGGGTCACCAACGTAATTCAAAGTCTTTCTAATTTCCTTGCATTCTTGAGTTGCATTCTTGTTCACTTATTGCATTCTTTGACGTCTACATCTGTTCAGGTCTTTTCTATCCCGAGATAAAGGGTTGGATAGCATAGGGATAGCAGGTGTGAGGAAAACCTTTTGGGTGGGATGGAACCTAACTACCTCTACTCAGGACCTTCAGACCTCGCTTCCTCCTTTTTCCCCTTCCTTTACTTCTCTGTCGTTGTGCCTTCAACCATGATCCGGAAGTAATCAATTCCAAAACTATGAGCAAATTTTGGCGCCATAAGAGATTTTTATAAAAAATATAAATTTAAATGAATTTCCACAACCGATCACATGCTCTGCAAGGATTTGATTTCTGAGAGTTTTTTCTATGCAGGTAAGTGTTTTTTTTTTTTTTTAAATAAAAATTGGTGCTCAAACATATTAGTTTATGTATTTTAATTCAAATACATATACATAGCCAAGAAAGAATGTGAACAACTATATATCTAAATACATATGATACGGTTAGCCAAGCAAGAATGTGAACATCTTTAACTCTAGTTGTTATGTGAATGCAACAACTTTAACTTTAGTCATGCGAGTGGGTGGTGTTGGTGAAAAATGTGAACCAAATATAAAACAAAAATTAACATAATGTAGTACAAGAAAAGAGATGACATATTATTCATATTATTGAGATTGTAAAAACACATCAAAAACAAGAGAGCACTTAAGGATATTTAGAATGAATTAAAATAGACGGGGAACCCATTGTAGTAGCTTGAATTTATACATATTTTTTTAGCAAAGAAAATTTCTACATATACATCTGTCACACTAAAAAAAATTAGTGCATGTAGGTGTGTTTTAAAGTACACCTAGTTTGTTTCAAGATTCAAACTTCATGTAATGTCTCCAGTGTTACGACTAAGAGTGACACAAGCAAGTGTAATTTTTTTTTGTTTTTTAAGTAGGATGGCAACAATGACCACAGTTAAAAAACACAACTTGACGATGAACACAACGCATGCAAATCATGCAACAGACAACAACGACTCAGCATACAAGCACATCAGGCAACTGGGTGAAACATATGATAATCCAAGACAGATATAATCGACTACCCGCCCGACACCAGCAAGACAACACGTACAAGCTAAAGGACAACATCAACCAACCTGACACAACGACTTGATGACCAATAACTGGAAACCTCTATGGCGTGCAAAACCAAACACTTTAAGGTGTTACAAAACAAGTGCCAACATTAATTACAATGAACCACACCCACATCAGGAAGCACAGACTCCGACCAGGTTATCATTCGCAACTATCCATCAGCGTGCGCAATGATCCCCTCATAAGGAGTCATGTCATCACAAGGCGATAGGCGTGACAGTAACCCTGGTGCAAAATAACATATCCATACCCATAACCAAAGAAAAATTCAATGCACTAGGAGACCGAAATAACTAACAAGAAGACTGTACCCATGCACCCAAGCAACAAGTCGACAAAATGCAAGATGACATCACTCAATTACAATTTCACAAGCTATTAAACGACTTCGCCAACAACCAAAAAACATTATTGTTAAGCGTGATATCTAAGTRCGAAGGAGTGAATTATTATAGATGTTACTATTATCATAAATGTGACCATAAAGTGACCATAATGTGAACTATTAAATCTAGCAATGGTAATGTTATCCCATAATATTATTTCAGTMCATTAATATTCACGGTGGTAAATACATTTTAAAAACACAATTCTATCCATAAATCATATCAAGAAACAAAACGCTATCCATAAGTACATAACCCAATCACTATCCATTAATACCTATCAAATCACAGACATMTCAACGTTACCTATTAAATAAGATAGTTGTCAATTTAGTATTCTCCTAGGGGCTATTAATTCATGTTATTGTATCTATAAAAAAAAATGCTATCAACCACCCATTAGTATCTAAAAGGGTATGATGTCGTTTTGTAAGGAAAAATATAAATATACCATTGTTCTCTATAAAAACTATCGTGTAAAATAAACAATTGACTGTCTAATTAATAAATATATTAGTGTTGTCTATAGAATAGAATTGTTGTCTATTAACCATATGAAAATGTTATCTATTATTAGATGACTGTCGAGCAAATGATATGCCTGTCCATTGAATATTTAAATGATAAGGTTGCCCATTGTTGTAGATAGCAATTGATATGGTTGTCCATAAAAAGGAAACGTTGTCATAACAACATACCATTCTACCACCACAATTATTACACAATCACCAAAACAGAATCACTATCTATTAAAAGCAATTACACAGTCACCAATTATTGTCATACAAAAATTAAACCAATGTATATAGACGCTCTCATTCAAGTGGGAATTCATTGAACGTAGTCTAAAAATGTGTTGAGGATGCAGTCTATTAAATCGTTGAGTAAATTTCCCGAGTGAATATGTATTGAATTTGTAGAGTAAATTCACAGTCAAGGTGTGTTAAATCACAGAGTGAAATTTGCAGTCAATGAGAGTAATCACCCTCAACCATTACACAAGAAAAATACGCTACCCTTACACATTAGAAACACCCCCATTTACACAGCAAACGTGCCACCAATTAAACAGTAAAAACACCCTCGTTTAAGCCCAAAGGGGTTGGATCCAATGGTGGAAATTGAGGAGTTTTTCATGTTGGGAAAGGTTCAATTCTTGTGAGGGCTTTACCTGGAGCCATGGGGGCACCTTGAGGTAGTGGTCGAACATGTGGTTGCACCCAGAGATACTATATTAAATGGTATCGTGATCTGTGCACACATAAGTGGATCAAAGCCCACCCCCATGTCCTTCAAATTTTGTTGAGCCCACAGGGGTTTGGTCTAGTGGCCAACGAACGTATTGTTAAGGCGTTTGTGTTGTTACACAGGTCATAAGTTCAAACCTCGATTTATCTGGAGGCATGCTTACGGGCTGTGATATTCTCCCTAGGGGTTATAAGGTAGCTGACAGGATTCAACCCTGTGTCAGGTGAGTATGATATTGCCTCCGTTGTCGATTCCCCTAGTCATAAAAAAAAAACACCCCTGTTTACATAGCATGTGCACTACCATTCACACAGTAACAACCCACCATTTACACATTGAAAACACACCCCTATACACAACAACTACACCCCCCATATACACAGTAAAAACACCCAGTTTACAAAGCAAATGTGCCACCGTATACACAGTAAAAGCGAAGGCATTCAAGTAAAAATCCGTTGTTGTTCAAGTGTAAAAAGACGCAAATGTTCAATGTAAAATTCTCATTGTATATCATGGCATAACCTTACTGTCATTCAAGGGGAAAAACACAGTCCATATATAAAGTAAAATCTATCATTCAAGTGGACAAAAACGTTGTCCATATATAAACTAAAAGTTGTCATTCAAGTGGAAAAAAACTCAGTCCATATATAAATTAAAAGTTGTCATTCAAGTGGACAAAAAACACAGTTCATCTATAACTTAAAAGATGTCATTCAAGTGGACAAAAACTCAGTCCATGTATAAATTAAAAGTTGTCAATCAAGTGGACAAACCCTCAGTCCATATATAAATTAAAAGTTGTCATTCAAGTGGACAAAAACACAATCCATATATAAATTAAAAAATTTCATTCAAGTAAGCAAAAAAATGAGGTTTCTCCAATCAAGAGCTGGGAACTATCATTAAAATCACGGAGAATAAAATACCATCCAAAAACACAGAGGTGATATAAAAACACAGAGAGTATTAAGTTGTTCGCAAAGAGAAATGATAAACAATACGTAGAGATATTCAATCGCAAGAAGGCACAAGACAATCATTCAACCGTGAATCAATCAACTCAGAGATAAGTAAGGGTAGCCAGATAGGAAAAATTATCCTTTGCTCATCATCCATGCAGAAAAAAGCAGAGCATTAAAATCTATAGGTCTTTAAACATCAAAGTGATGACCATCGATTCGACTCCTAGCCGACTACTCAGGCATGGACTCATGACCTAGGGATAAGGGCATAAGATAAAGCACAATCTCTTCATAATAATCAATAAAACCCACATAGATAAGTTATTGAAATCAGAAGTTGGGTTCGCCAAAGGAAATCCATCAGAAAACAACAAGCAAAGGGATTACAATACTGTAGGAAAGCAGGTGCGAGACAACACATGGAAATGAAATATTAAATCGAGCATAGAGAAATAACATGAGTAAATTTAATTTTATTGAAAGTAACAGTTAATCGACATACCTTAGCCAAACACGACTGCTTAGTAGTTTCTGCCCGCGCACACTCCGTCCAATTTCTGCTTGCTGACCGATGTGACCTAACTAGTACCTCCAATCCAACGCTAGGGATACTCTTCCTCCCCCTGAGTTTTGGGTATGTGTTATATTCTTTGCACGAGCAGTAGTTTCTGAGCACCTACGTCGAGCGCTCAGGGGGGTTAGAGGGGGGCCCACTAGGCCTCCCCTCGGGGGGTGCAGGGGG
>SNQJ01S0062021.1:0-33026 GCA_010110895.2 Picea sitchensis | reverse complement strand
AAAGTGTATTCTGATTATTATTTGATATATTATTCATTGGATCAATCCCCATTGCGGATTGATCATGTCGGCTATTGTAAAGGACCAAATCCCCTTTTGCGGATTGGTCAAAATGTAATTGTAATAGGCAGAATAAGAAGTCGACCCTAGAATATATTAATGAAGCCCCAAAATATATTAAAGGTGGTTATAACCACCCAGATTGAGAAGTCGGCTCTGCCAGTGAAGAGACACTTCCACACATGCCAGACTTGTATAAATAAGGAGGCTAGCGCCTCACTTAGACACACACTCACTTGTTCATTGAGAAACAAGTTTCAGAGCTGCAGTTGGAGGAGAGAGAGAGGGAGAGAGAGAGAGAGAGAGAGAGAGACGCATCTTTGGGAGAGGACTTTCTGTATTTGTTTGAGTTATCTCTTGGCATTGTATTGACTATCTATAATAAGGAAGTTTTGTTGGGTTTTCTTTCCCATGAGGGTTTCCTAGGATAAATGATGTGTCTCTTGTGATTGTGTATTTCTCAGTGATTCTATCTTATGCTATTGTTATTTATTGAAATGCAAAGAACTATAATAATGGCTTAAACATTAACATAGTATCAGAGCCAAGCTGAAGAGAGTATCTTTCACAAGAGAAAAGTGAAAAACGTCACTGTTGTCGTACATGCAAATTAAGGTTTTTTTGTTGGTGAGGTATTTCAGCCCTAAAATCATCTAGAAAAGTGCGTCCTCCCTCAAGGATCATTTTGGCACCTTCAATGCAACTTTTCAGTGGCTAGATCTCACGGAAAGTGAAACCCTAGTTTCACAAAGTACCAGAAGTACCAGAAAACAAGAGTACCAGAAGGACCATAAGTACCAGAGTACCAGAAAACTAGAAGCAACAATCCATAAATCTGCAGATCAAGTTTGGAGGGACAAAAGTTGGATTTTCTTAGATCCAAGCACACCAGACTACTCGCCTTAGCCAAGCACACCTTCTGATAAGTTTAGAATTTGATTTTGAACACTTTCATTTTTGGGACATTTTCCCAGCTTCAGGTAAAAGATGTCTGCAAGCATTAAGCTTGTTGACAAGCTAGAAGGCGTGGAAAACTTCCGTGCCTGGAAGTATAAGATTGGTCTCATTCTTGAAGAGAATGACCTAGCAAGATTCGTCAAAGAAGAAGTGTCGGAGCCCGACGATGCTGCAGGAAAAACAAAGCACCAAAAGGACACAATCATGGCCAAGAGAATCATTGCAGATTCAATCAAAGATCACCTGATTCCCTATGTGTCATCAAAGAAGACTCCGAAAGAAATGTTTGATGCCCTAAATAGACTATATGAAGGAAAAAATATAAACCAGAAGATGAATCTTAGAACTCATCTCAAGAATATAAGAATGCAGAAGGGAGAATCAATCCAAGAATATTTCTTCAGAATATCCCAATTCAAAGAAAAACTAGAAGCAATTGGAGATACTATAGACGAAGACGAATTTATAATGATGACCCTAAATGGTCTCACAAGACCTTGGGATGCATTCATCCAAACGATTTGTGCCAGAACGAAGAAACTAAAGTTTGATGGTCTATGGGAAGAATGCATTCAAGAAGAGACGAGAGTAGCTAACCGTGAAACGTTACTAGCAAGAGATGATGATCAAGCCCTAGCTACTCACACCAAAGGAGGAAGGAAGAAGCCCTACTTCCAGAAAGAGACTTATAAAGAGTCTCAACCCCCAAACAAATTCAATCATAAAAAATCTCATCCAAGGAGATTTCAGAAGAAATGACAACGAAAGGAAAGAGATGACTCATCTGTACAATGCTACCATTGTGACAAGATGGGACACATTGCGAAATTTTGTTCAGCTAGAGAGAATAATACAAGAGGAAACATAAGAGACACCATGCTCATGTAATTGAAGATGAAGAGCCACCCACAAAGATGATAAGAGAACAGATCAAAGATCATGTCTTAATCTCGACCCTCTCAGGATCGGTAACACCTGGAGAGGACACTTGATAGTGGTGCATCAAAGTACATGACACGTCAAAGAGACATTCTCTCTTGTATTTTAGAAAATAAGTTTTTTCAGAAAGTGACACTTGGAGATGATTACCAATATCCCATCAAAGGAGTGGGAGAATCAAACTACAAACTTAATTCAGGAAATTCAATGAAGATGAAGGACATACTATATGTACCAGGTTTGACAAAGAACCTACTCTCCATTTCAGCTTTAGAAAAGAAAGGCTTCAGAGTTGCCTTTATAGATGGAGAAGTTCTTATGTGGGCTATAAAGGAGAAACCATAAATGAAGCAATCATCATTGGAAAAGAAGAAAATGGCTTATATAAGCTAAAGGGTCACTCAGAAGCTGCCATGGCCCACGCCATTGAAAACCCATGTGAACTTTGGCATAGAAGATTAGCTCACATTAACTACAAGGCGCGACCATACATATGCAAAGCGGTCACAGGTTTACCAGAACTCAAAGTCGACCATGAAGGCGTATGTAATGGATGTGCACAATGGAAGAACATCAAGAACTCTTTTCCGAAGAGAGACAACAAAGCAAAATGAGTCCTAGAGCTCATTCATTCAGATGTGTGTGGCCCAATGCCATCGTTCTCCATGAGTGGGTATGTATACTATGTATCATTTATTGATGATTATTCTCGTAAAACCTGGGTGTATTTTTTGAAATCTAAAGATGAAGTGTTCAGCCAGTTCGATGAATTCAAAGCCTTGATAGATAATCTTTCTGAAAGAAAGATCAAGATACTCAGGTCAGACAATGGAGGAGAATACACCTCAAAAGAGTTTGTGAACTTCTGCAAAGATGTTGGGATGAAGAGGGAACTCACTGCTCCCTACAATCCTCAACAAAACGGTGTAGCTGAAAGAAAGAACAGAACAATAATGAACGTTGTGAAGACTATGATCCATGATCAAGATCTTCCTATGTGCTTATGGGTAGAAGCAACAATGAAATCCGTATATGTGCAAAACCGATTGTCTCATAGTGCACTTGGGTTCAAGACCCCAGAAGAGATGTTCACCGGAAAGAAGCCAGAGGTAAGCCATCTCAAAATATTTGGCTGCCCAATATTTATACATATACCGAAAGAGAAGAGAAACAAGTTGGAACCCTCGGGAAAGAGGGGAATATTTGTGGGATACTGTGAGGTCTCCAAGGCCTTCAGGATCTATATACCAAGTCACCGTCACATTGAGATCAACAGGGATGTGAGCTTCGATGAAGATGCAACACTCAAGAAATCGAGAAGATGACAGCTTGAAGAAGTATATGAAGAGGAACCCATAATCCCCAGAATTGCAGATTCATTGAGGGAGGTTCCCAGATCTGCAAAACCATTGAGGGAAGTCGTAACTTCCCCTGATGAGGAAATTCTAGAAGATCATGACATATTAGAATTTCAAGAACCTCCTCAAATGACGATCTTCCATAAGAGAAATCCTGCTTGGGCAAGAGAGCTTATTCAAGATGGAGAGAAGTATGGTGTTCCTGAAGGAACCACGAGACAGGTGAAGAAACCAAAGCCATTCTCCAGTTATACGACTTTGATGTGTGATCTCCTAGAGAAGGAGCCTACTTGCTTTGAAGAAGCCATTCAGAAGAAAGAATGGGCAGATGCCATGAAAAATGAATACCAATCCATAATAAAGAATGATGTATGAGAAATAGTTCCCAGACCTAAAAGTAAGGACGTGGTATCTTCCAAATGGCTCTTCAAAATAAAACATGCCATTGATGGAAGTATTGAGAAGTATAAAACAAGATTTGTCGCTCGTGGATTTTCTCAAAAGGAAGGCATTGACTATGAAGAGACATTCGCTCCTGTAGCCAGATACACTTCGATCAGAACCATCATAGCCCTTGCAGCTAAGATGAAGTGGAAGTTACACTAGATGGACGTAAAGACAACTTTCCTAAATGGTGTCATCGAAGANCAGACCAGATATTTGTTTTTCCGTGAACACCTTGAGTCAGTTTCTGGTAGAACCCAGACATGTTCACCTAGTGGCTGCAAAACATATGATGAGGTACCTTAAGGGTACATTAGATTGTGGTCTCAGTTATGATGGAGATCATGATTTCACATTGAGTGGGTATACTGATTCAGATTGGGCAGGAAGTGTTTCTGACAGGAAAAACACTTCAGGATGCTGTTTCAGTTTGCGATCAGCCATGATCTTGTGGTAGAGTAGAAAGCAATCCAACATTGCTCTCAGCACTGCGGAAGCAGAATACATTGCTGCGTGTTTTTCCAGCTGCGAAGCTATATGGCTTCAAAAGTTGTTGACCGATCTATTTGACCTAGAGATGGAAGCAACCACGATCCTATGTGACAACCATAGTTGCATAAAGATGACAGAGAATCCTGTATTCCATGACAGGTCGAAGCACATAGAGATTCGTTATCATTACATCCGTGACATGGTGCAGAGAGGAGCCATAAAACTCCAGTATGTTAGCACGAATGAACAGGTTGTCGATGTGTTGACCAAGCCTCTATCTCGTGTAAAGTTTGAACATTTTCGAGATAAGCTTGGTATAGTTCGAAAGGACCTTCCTCGAAAGGGGGAGCAATGATGTGATGAGATGTGACTAGGACTGTGCTTCCGGCTTGATAGCTGTGACGTAAAGCCAATCTAGTATCTTGCTTCCAACTTGATTGCTGTGACGTAAAGCAAGACGATGAGATGGGACTAGTACTGTGCTTCCGACTTAATAGCTGTGACGTAAAGCTAGTCTAGTATCTTGCTTCCAACTTGATTGCTGTGACGTAAAGCAAGACAATGATATGAGACTAGTAATGTGCTTCTGGCTTGATAGCTGTGACGTAAATCCAGTCTAATATCTTGCTTCCATCTTGATTGCTGTAACGTAAAGCAAGACGATGAGATGAGACTAGTACTGTGCTTTCGACTTGATAGCTGTGACGTAAAGCCAGTCTAGTATCTTGCTTCCAGCTTGATAGCTGTGACGTAAAGCAATACGAGCACTGTGCTTCCAACCTTACAATTGTGACGTAAAGCCAATCCAGTATTATGATGATGAGCCAACCTCGTGCTGTGATGATGATGTATTAGTTTTATACTAGTCCATATTGATGCAGATGATGATTGCATTCCTTTGAGAATGACGATGTTGCCGATGAAGAAAACTTCCGATGATTTATAGATACACCAGTCAGTGTTCCAAGATGATATTGATGATGTTGTCCTCCTGATGTTGTTGATAATAAAGGCCTCTCTCTTGCCTGATGCTGTTGAAGAATACCCTTCTTTTTAAGGGGGAGTGTTGAAATAATGTAACTGCAATGTGTATTCTGATTATTATTTGATATATTATTCATTGGATCAATTCCCATTGCGGATTGATCATGTCGACTATTGTAAAGGACCAAATCTCCTTTTGCGGATTGGTCAAAATGTAATTGTAATAGGCAAAATAAGAAGTCGGCCCAAGAATATATTAATGAGSCCCCAGAATGTATTAAAGGTGGTTATAACCACCCAGATTGAGAAGTCGGCCCTGCTAGTGAATAGACATTTCCACATGTGCCAGACTTGTATAAATAAGGAGGCTAGCGCCTCACTTAGACACCCACTCACTTGTTCATTGAGAGACAAGTTTCAGAGTTGCAGTTGGAGAAGAGAGAGAGAGAGAGAGGCGCGTCTTTGGGAGAGGACTTTCTGTATTTGTTTGAGTTGTCTCTTGGCATTGTATTGACTATCTATAATAAGGAAGTTTTGCTGGGTTTTCTTCCCCGTGAGGGTTTCCCAGGATAAATGATGTGTCTCTTGTGATTGTGTATTTCTCAGTGATTCTATCTTATGCTATTGTTATCTATTGAAATGCAAAGAACTATAATACTGGCTTAAACATTAACAGTTATTTCGAACGATGGTCAATGGTAATAAAAAATGGCTCCAAATATGTTGGAAGAAGAGCTTTTTAACATTAAGAGCATCAATATTTTTGTTGCATAGTACAAATCCCACCATCTTGGAAAATCTACATATCACCAAAAATATGCAACCATTTTTCCATTGCATGGTGGGTAGATCACCAATGAAATCCATAGGGGTGGATTCTAAGCCCTTTAGGGAATTGATGATGTTGATATAACCTAACCTTCCAGTTGCGGAATTTTCTTTGGTTGCAGTGTGATTGTCTATAGATGTAATCTATCACTTATTCTTTGAATGGGAGGCTAAAAGTACCTCTACAAGGGTAATGGATATTTTAGCACACTAACTTTCTTCATACACTACAAGATCTTCAGTGATTTACCACCCTAAAAACGTCTTAGAGATATCTCTACCTCGACACTCCATTGAAATGGTCTCTTTTGTAACCACTTTAAAACATGGAGGTGATGGAGTTGGTGGAAATATCCATGAAAACATCTATTATAGAGTCTATAATAACATCTACCAATACATCTTTTTAAATATCTCATAAAATGTCTGTCTAAATGTCCATTTTGACGAAGAAGCACTATCTCTTCTACAAACATTATTGAGCCTTGATTACACACCAAATAGGTGTCAAAAATTAAAAAAATAGAACAACAAATAATAATAATAATAAATAATAATCAATGAAAAACAATAGTAATAACATAAAAAATGACAATAGTGATAATATATAAACTTCAGTAGGGTTCTTGTTTTCTAAAGCGATGATGTTGGTATTTCTCCTACCAAGGTTCAACTCCCCTAACAATATGATTTTCCCTTGTTGAGCCTTGCGTAAGTAGGTCGTTGGTAGTTGGGCCATGTGCAAGTACACCATATTTGGGACGTACACACTTTTTGCATTGTGGTATAGAGATAATTGAAAAAATATAATAAATAATAAATAATATCCACCATAGTTTGCCATATTATGTTCAACCATGATTAGTACTAGCAATTGCCCCTAATGGTGCAAAGGGATGCTGGAAGAAAATATGATGTGTTAAAATGTGATCTTTATTATGTAACCAATATTATTAATTGACTCTTCTTCAAATGGGAAGTCTCATGCCCATTGCACATGCCATAGGTCTACTAAAAACAATGATGTGGAGGGTTGTGGCAAAATATAGGCCCAAAACCTTTCCCTATTTCAGATCATGGCAAAAACCCTCAATGGGAGATCAACAATTTTGTGGGTGAAATTAAACGAAAGTTGGAGTATCGTTAGAGGATACATGTGTTGATGATTGCAACTTCATGAGACATTCTCCAGATCGTACTCCTTTGGGATGAGTTGAGATGATCCATGAGAATGCCGATGTGATATGTGAGTCATACTCATTTGGACTGAGTTGAGATGACTTGTGTTTGTCTCTTGTCGTGCTCCTCTGGATTGAGTTGAGATGACTTGAGATGGTCTCCTATCGTACTCCTATGGACATAGTTGAGTCTACTTGAGATGACTCTCTAGTTCGTACTCCTATGGATTTAGTTGAGTTGATCTGTTTGAGAGTGACATCCCTTGTAGTTGAGCACATGTGGACTTGTCCCTAGTGGCAGAGCACTAGAGGATGTGTGTGAGACCCCTTGCTATATTATCAAAGAGTAATACTACTATAAAACCCTAATTTGTATTGTGAAGGGTAAAAGTCGGCCCCACTGTAAAAATACATTTATATATTATGTAATTATAATTGTATTTTTAAGTTGTACAAGTCGGCCCTATTGTGCCAATGAAGAGACACATCTATTTGATGAGTTAGGTCATGTATATATTAGTGAATGATCCCCATTGTGGATCATTCATCTCATTCTCTCACAACGCATTACTTGGAGAGTTGAAATTTAGTGCACACTCTTTTCTATGCGCTATCCTTCTTGGTCATAGAGCACCCTATTGTGTGCGCTAGGTTTTTCTGTGGAGAGGGTTCCTCTCTTGGCAATATAGTAAAGGGTTGTTGGGTTTTTCCCTTGTTTGAGAAGGGTTTTCTCAGGATAACTTCGTGTGTCTTGTGCATGGTTATTCTTCTTGTGATCTTGGTTTACTGCAACTATTGTATTTTGTGTTGCTGCATTGTTTATGGTTCAAGTTCATGCTAAATTGAAAAGAAACTACATGTGCTTGAGCCATCATTAAAAATTCAACATGGTATCAGAGTAGTGTGAAAGAGCCATTGCACAAGCTACTCCAACACCTTTCCAAGCTAGCTGTTGAAATAAATGCATCTGCAAGAGGCATTCTCCAAAGGATAGCTAAGACCCTAGCTGAGTTCTAGGGCCCCCGATACACTCTTGGGGTTCTTGGTCCGGGACCAAGCAATTAGAGCCATGAAAAAAGACCCTAGTGAGGCCCCCAAGTATATTACTGGGGTTCTTGGTCAAGGACCAAGCTGTAAGTCCCTAGATGTGCTCTAGGGCCCCTGGATGTGTTCCAGGGAATCCTTGCTCGGTGCTTGGATTGATCCTTGGATGTGTTTCGTGGTGGTTGATGATATAAGTCCCTAGATGTGTTCCAGGGCCCTTGGATGTGTTCCAAGGAATCCTTTCTCGGTGCTTGGATTGATCCTTGGATGTGTTCCTTGGTGGTTGATGATATAATTCCCTAGATGCGTTATAGGGCCCCTGGATGTGTTCCAAAGAATCCTTGCTTAACGCTTGGGTTGATCCTTGGTTTTATACCTTGGTGGATAAGACCCTAGATGTAATCTAGGGCCCCGAGATGTGTTTTGGGTATCTTGGTCTGGGACCAGGTAGGTTCTTGGTTAAGTACCAAGACATGATGATGTGTGATCTACTTCTCTCACGGGATGGTCCATGAGACCTAGGAGCAACTACGGAGATGGACATGACCACATCATTGATTTTTCCTCTTATGCTGGGATGATAAAAGCTTATAATTAATCATGAGACTTATGTGGATAGTTTTCCATTGAGGAACACCCCTTTGAATTTGTCTTGTTGCCTCCTCATGCTTGAGCCACATCTCTCTTCTTGTTTAATACAATGCTGGTCTTTTATAGTCAGTTTGACTTGATTGACTTTATAATTAATATTTTTATTATTAAAATATTAATTAATATTTTTATTTTATTTATTAGGCTTTTAATTAAACCTAAAAGGTAGGGTTAAATTAATTAACCCTAACCCCTTCCTAAACTATAAAAGGAACCTCACCCCTCTCTCATTCTTACACTTTTGATGGTTCCTCCTCTAAGCTATCTTGGTTTGAAATTTGTTGCAACTTCTCTTGTTCTGATTGGTATTGGGTGCAACCCCCTTTCTCAGATTTGATGTGTATGCTATATTGGTGCGACCCCTTTCTCATATCTGATGTGTATGTTGTATGGGTGTGGCCCCTTTCCTCAGATCTGATGTGTATGCTGTGTATGGGTGTGGCTCCTCCTTGGATCTGATGTATATGCTGAGTTTAGGTACAACCCTACTTGGATCTAATGTGTATGCTAAGTTTTGGGTGCGACCCTTCCTTGATCTGATTTGTATGCTGATTTGGGTGCGACTCTTCCTTGATCTGATTTGTATGCTGATTTGGGTGTGGCGCTTCCTTGGATATGAGTTTATGGTGAGTTTGGGTTCAACCCTCTTCTCTTGCTGGGTATTGTCTACGACCCCCTTTATGACAGTCCATCTTCACTCCTTTCGCTGCCTGTGCCTCTAGTGCCATCAATATGTTGCTGTTGTCCTTATTTTATGACCTATGCATGCTACCTATCCTACAATTGGCTGTACCCTATTCAAGGCTTGTTGTGGCAGCCCCAAAACAACTATTTAATTCTGTCTATGACAGTACCAGTACCATACCCTTGGACAGATTTTGTAAGGTTGTTAGTGGTCAACCTCTATATTGGATAGTGGTGTCCTTGCTTCAACCTTATACTTAATGGTTGGTATGTTTGTTGGTTTTCTGATATTCTCCTAAAGTTCTTGTTAGCAATACTATTCACAAGATCATGATGATATCTCCCCCTGAGGGTTTGATCCATATCATAAAATCTTTTTCTGAGCATGCAGAAAAGAGGACAACTGTAAGTACCTCAGGTAAATTTGCTCTTTGTTCTTGGCTAAGGTAATGTTCAGATTTATTATTTGTTCAAGTTAATGTATAGAATTGTTTGTTGTTCTTAATAATGATTAGATCTGTTCAGAATTGTTTTTCTTTAGTTCAGATCCATCTCTGTGATTGTTTTACTTGAGAAATTTTGAATTGATTGTTGATTCATATCTATTGTAGTAAATGAAAGTAAAATAATATTTCTGATCTAGTTTGTCCTTAATTTTCTAACATGGTATCAGATATTCCCACTTTCTAACATGGTAAT
Source organism: Picea sitchensis (assembly GCA_010110895.2). Taxonomy (NCBI): domain Eukaryota; kingdom Viridiplantae; phylum Streptophyta; class Pinopsida; order Pinales; family Pinaceae; genus Picea; species Picea sitchensis. Next base: position 22,708 of record SNQJ01S0062021.1, on the reverse strand, counting down.
GAAAGGATGCGAAAATAACTCAAGTGTGGCTGACTTTTGAGCCTGCATAGATCCTCTGATATTGGTTTGTTTATTTAGATCAACAATAAGATCAATCTCCTATGCATTTATAGGTCAAATGATTTGCTCAAGATTGTTGAAATTTCATAGTAACTTGTTGGTAAATGGAACTTCTGGGTAAGAACAATTTGTGGCTCTGACTATTCCTTGATGGAATCTCATCCTTACCAATCATTGAGAAATGGTTGCATGAGATTATGATGCTTCAATAAATACTACATTTATGGATGGAAAAATGTTTCCAATAACTTGTGCTTAAGATTTCTTCTTCAAACCAACATTAGAAAGGAGTATAATTAAAAAACTAATCCTTCGATTACAACAAATTTTTTTTTCTGTCTTAAGGTTTGAAAATAAATTCTGAGTTTATATACACTAACACTGTTAAGAAATACCTCTTGACCCACTTCTGATATTATGGTAGCTGCGAGAGGTATTGACCTCCACGTGTAACCCTAACAAGAATAGAATATTCCAGAAAACAAGAAGAAACCTTAAAGAATTGGACATAACCCTAGAAGACAAGTCGGCTAAAGAAAATAATTAATATTGAGTTTTTAGCCTCCAGAAATAGAAGTAGGCCCATATAGCTAAGGAAGAGAATTATAAATACAGGATGCCAGAGCTCATTTGGACACACACACTCGCAACTGCAGAAATCTTGTGCGCACTGCAAAAATTTAGTAAGTGTGCAAGTCTGGAGAGGAGCTGCAGCTGCAACTATTGCAACTTGTATTTTCGATTTTAGGCTGGAATTTCTCTTGGTTATGGTTTGGAATTTCTACCTTGTGCGCTAGCTCTAGAGAGAGGTACGCTACATTCATTGGCTATTAGGCCTAGGGTTTGCTTCCATAATTATTCTCTGTCAAGGTTAAGGTGCTCGGGGGTGGCTTCGGCCTATGGTTGGGTGACAATATTTCTATATTGTCTATGGTTAAACAAACACACCTACTTTTCTAACAGGTTATGGGCCCACACTATCTTCGGACAGTCTAACTGCTGGAAGATAGATTGGGAGGATTTGCTCAATTACAGTTGTAGTTGCAGTCAAAGTTTTTGCTGCAACAATGAAACCCTAACCCTCTTGTTGAGGCACCTTAAGTGAAGAGATTGAACTAATTTCCTGATATCCTAGTGCGCCCTAAACTAAGCGCACCTCCTTGTACTCTCAGCAAGCTAAGACGTCAAGTTTGAGTTTTTGGTCAAAGCCAAAGGTTGACCAAGTCAAAGCAGTCATGACTTACTCTATGAAGTCAGAAAACAAGTTAGAAGGGGCTTCTAACTTCAGAGCATGGGAGACAAGGATTGACCTCATCCTTGCCGAGAATAAAGTGTTGGATATTGTGAAAGGAAAGATCGTGGAACCACAGTTTGAAGAAGGAAAAGAGAAGGAACCTTAGAGCATTGCAATTATGGAGAAGTTCAATGACAATGACATCAATGCCATGAATATCATAGTGGACTCTGTAAAAGACCACTTGATACCCTACATCTCTCATCTTGACTCATCTGAGAAGATGTACGATGCCCTAACTAACCTCTTCTCAGTGAGAAACATTAGACAAGTAATGAGTCTGAAGAATGAGTTCCATGACATGAAAATGAATGATGATGACAACATAACATCATACCTTGTGAGAATCTCTCAGTTAAGAGATCAACTACAAGTTATTGAAGAAATCATTTCAAAGAAGGAACTGGTAAATATAGTACTCAATGGCCTTCCCAAGACATGGGATGCATTGTCGCAAGCATGAACACAAGAAAGGAGTATCCCATATTTGAAGAACTTTGGACTTGCTGTGCACAAGAAAAATCGAGGATTAGCGCAAAAGAGAAATTCCAAAGGAAAGATGATGATCAAGCCTACACAACAAAGTTCAAGAAATTCAGGAATAAGAAGTTTGACTCAAGGAAGAAACCAAATCAAGAGAAGGATATGTCAAAAATACAATGCTTCAAATGTCGAAAAATATGGTCACTACAAGAATCAATGTTCCGAGTTAAAGAAAAGGAAGGAAACACACGAAGCAACAATTGTCGAAGAAAAGGAACCCTCAAAGAAAGTCAAACAAGATGAAACATATTTCTTCTTCTAGTCAAGGTAACAATATTCTTCTGTAACATAGTTCTTGTACATAACATGTTTACATAGTTCATGTATATCTATTTCTTAGAAGATAAGATGGTCAGTGAAACAACACCTATGGAAGAATAACGAGATAAGGATTATTATTACGATGATTACTAGTCGAGTAATGTATTTGAAAAGATGAAGTACGTTGACCATCCTTGGTAACAATTCCCGTGGAAGCTATTATATAAGTAACAACTGTCAGATAAGCCGAAATCAGAATCAAACTTGAAGAGACCTAGAAGAAGTCAAAACAAAAAGAAGTCAGCAATTAAGAGAAAATTGGAAAAAGACTTGTGACACTTTGCAGAAGGCAATAAGGATGCAAGTGGAAGCATGGACTCTCTTAGATAAAAGGAGCTGGTTATAGAATTCCAAAAAGAAGAGCATGCATTCATACATTAAAAAAGGATTAGGAGGGAGCTAATCCTAAATGATATGATCCATTGAGGATTATAAAGCATCTATCCATGTTCCCATTGAAAGTAGCAACCATGATAAGAAGCATGTGTTCAGTATGACTCTAGAAGAAGTCTTCTTCGAAAATAAGCCTTAAAGTATCCTTGGTTGTCCATCTACATCCATGATCCTATGATGAAAGGAAGAAGTTGGAATCTACAGGGCATATAGAAGACCCCATGGACCCAAGAGATAAAGAGAGACATGAGGAAGAACATGAATATTCCAAGAAAGAAATAAAAGCAAGAACAACCAATTATTATACCGAGATTCACAAGACTACCAACTTAGTTTGAACCCACTAAGAAGCAATCGAGAAATAGAAATGGAAGTTATAATAAAGAACAATGTATAAAAAATATGAAAAAAGACTTATGAATGGAAGCATTGCAAGATTCAAAAGTTATTCTAGAAGGAGGGAGAAGACTATGACAACAACTTGTTCCAGATATACCTCTTGTAGTATCCATGGATTGGAATTTACATGTAGAAGACTATTCTTCCCAATAAAGCAAGTCAGAAAGAGAACCATGTATGCAGATATAAGAAGACCTTGTATGGATTCAAACAACTTGATGCAGAGTATCTCATATACAACAAAAGCGTGGTGAAAAGTTTCTATGACAGAGATAGTGTATCAGAGTAGTTACTCAAAAGTCTGGGATGATGGATTGTTAATCCATGGAAAATTCTCATGATGACAGAAGAAGTGCTACTTGTATATGTTTCAGTTTGAGCCTTGCCACGATGTCATGAGCTAACAGGAAATGTAAGTGTTGAATTCGACCATGATATATTGTAATAATTAGAGCTATATGAAGTCTTCAGAGAAAACCAATGTTCCACGACAGACTGAAGTACATTGAGATCAAGCATTATATTCTCCATGATGAAGTCCAGAAAATAGAAGTGGTTCTCCAATATATCTCCACAGGTGAGCATATAACAAATATTTTGGTAAAGCTTCTGTCCAAGATGAAAATTTTGCGTAGTCAAGAAACAAGCTGGGGCTCGTGGAGACAAATTCCTTATTGAAAAGGGAAGAGATTACTCCCAGGTTAGGAGGGAGCACTGATATGTTATTGATTCATGGACATGCATTCTTTAGTTCAAAAAATGGTCCAGGATGAGCAGTTCCTTTCTAGTTCAGAAAGTGGTTTGAGATTTCTAACAAACAAGAATTTTCTAGTTCGGAAAATGGTCCAGATCAGAGAGTCATTTTTGTAATGAAAATGGTTCGATAGATTGTTGATGTACCATAGAAAATGATTCCCCTTGTGGCCAGTGTGGGAGAATGGTCTAGGACAATCATTCTTCTTGGGATTCACTCTGAGTAGTGGTCAAGTAAAATGGTCAGCCTCGCCGGGCAGTCATTCTTTCAAAGTTCACAATTGTGAGCAGTTTCGAAGAATGGTCTGTTTTGGAGGTTGGTGTAGGACAATCATTTCCTCAGAAAATGGTCCAGACAGTCATTCCCTAGGATAGACTCATTCTCTCTGGGTTGCACTATGATTAGTGCCGGAAGAATGGCCCAGTTAGGTGAATGGTCCAGGTTCAACAATCATGGACATGCATTCCCTAGGGCAGACTCATTCTCTCCAGGTTGCACTATGATTAGTGCTGGAGGAATGCCCCAGTTAGGTGAATGGTCCAAGATCAGAAATAAGGGACAATTATTCTTCTATGCTTGAGAAGAATAGTTCAGATATCCCATGGTTGATGTTTTACCTTCTGAGGGAAGATGCTCTTCCAGATCTCACAGATGTGAGTGGAAGAATAGCCCAAATGGCCCAAATGACTCAATTTGTATCATGATATTGTTATAGAGGTTGATATCGGATGATATGATGACTGTGGAGTCTGTATGTCTCTGGACAATAGCTGTATGCCAATGTGTTGGATGTGTTTCACTGTTTGTGACTATGTGTCACTTATCAAGTAGCCGTGTGCTACTTGGTGTGGTTGTGTACCACTGGATAGTAGTTGTGTACTACTATGGATAGACACAATTGTGTTCTATTGAATGCCATTGTTCTAATTTCCATGAAGACTATCAATAGTGTTGAAAATGATTACCAAATAAATGGATAGTCAACGTATGGTCTAGGAAAATTATTCTTCTAGAATGTATGTTCGGATTAGAAGAATAGTCCATGTATCCCATGGCGTGGCTTCCAACATCTGTTGGAACAATTATTCTTTTAGGACATATGTCCAGATTAGAAGAATAGTTCTTGTATCATTCTATGGAGTGAGTGACTTATTCAACATCATTACTCAGATGGAGTATGGCTTAAAGAGATGATGCAGTCGATGCTGTCAGATGATACTGATAATGATGATGGTGCTCGTGATTTGATCATGAGATAGTCTGAGTGGCTATGCTGATGCTACCGTTTGAATGGTATGTTTGTCCTCAAGACCATTGTCTTCAATACCTCCCTAGCTAGGAGGGAGTGTTGATATTATGGTAGCCGCGAGAGGTATTAACCTCCACGCGTAACCATGACAAGAATAGAATATTCCGGGAAGCAAGAAGAAACCCTAAACAATTGGACATAACCCTAGAAGACAAGTCGACTAAAGAAAATAATTAATATTGAGTTTTTAGCCTCTAGAAAGAGAAGTCGACCTAGATAGTTAAGGAAGAGAAGTATAAATACAGGATTCCAGAGCTCATTTGACACACACACTTGCAATTGCAGAAATCTAGTGCGTACTGCAGAAATTTAGTAAGTGCACAAGTCTGGAGAGTGTAAATGTGTTGAACCTACACATAATAGATCTAGCTAGAAAATACTACACACATTTGCAGAGATAAATTGAGAAAGAAGAAGCAAGATAGAAAGAATGGAAGAATTCTGATTAACCGTATTCCACACTCAAAGAGTGAATAATTTGCAATAGAAATAGGATACATGAGTAACTAATGAGCCATAGTGGTGGTCTAGATTGATTTGGACACACACCAACAATTACAAGAGTAAATTGCCACCTAGTCTAGTCTCTCAGGCAGTTATGGGAGTGAACTGCCACCTAGCTGAGTTAACTAGTCAACTAGTCTTCAATTAACTTACTGAACAAAGAGTAGTGAGTTGGTGATGATCCCAATGTTGCATGGTGATAAAACCAATGCAACATCTAAACTCAACTCAACTAGTCAAAATTAAGTGTCAACTGAAAGAGAATATTCTCTAGGTGGAATATTCTCCCCTAAAATATAGGAGATTGGATAATGACTAATTATGACTAATAAACAAGGAATAACCTTAGGAAAAATAAATCCTAGGTGTATGTGAAGTAACTCCAACAGAGAGTAGTTGCAATTGCAGCTACTGCAACTTGTATTTTCGGTTTTACGGTTGGACTTTCTCTTGGTTATGGTTTGGAATTTCTGCCTTGTGCGCTAGATCTAGAGAGGGGCACACTACATTGATTGGCTATTAGGCCTAGGGTTTTCTTCCAGAATTATTCTCTGTCAGGGTTAAGGTGCTCGGGGGTGGCTTCGACCTATGGTTGGGTGACAATATTGCTATATTGTCTATGGTTAAACGATCACACCTACTTTTCTAAAAACTTCCATGGTATTGGTATCCAATTCTAACTCTCATTGAACTGGATCTCCTAAGCATAAATGGCTTGGTAGAATTAATTGATTTTGACCACATAGCATGGATAATGAACTTTTCAGTTTAATCCATGTCTGTCAAGCTTCCACTTACTATATCTAGAAATATGGTCATATGACAACATTTTATTTTTTCCCTCTGGTATCAATAACATCCTTTCAAAGTAATTTGAATGATAACATGGTGAATCCACACAATCTCTGGAAGATGTTAACATAAACTGTGTTTATGTCTAGCATTTCCCATTTGAAGTTTGTATTGTGTTCTTAAACAATGACCTGAAGAAGATAATTTGATGATTTTTGGTTCTAATTTTAATACGCATGGTTAAATGATGTAACATAGAGATATACCACTGAGATCAAAATAAATCTTTTAGTAATTTAAAATCTTGAATCATATCTAGAAATATATGGTCATATGATAACATTTTATTTTTCCCTCTGATATAATAACATCCTTTCAAAGTAATTTGAATGATAACATGGTAAGTCCACACAATCTCAAGATGTTAACATAAACTGTGTTTATGTCTAGCATTTCCCATTTGAAGTTTGTATTGTGTTCTTAAACAATGACCTGAAGAAGATAACTTGATGATTTTTGGTTCTAATTTTAATACGCATGGTTAAATGATGTAACATAGAGATATACCACTGAGATCAAAATAAATCTTTTAGTAATTTAAAATCTTGAATCAAGACAGGTAGACATAATTCTCGCAATGGGAAAGTGAGACACTCGCCACATGATGATCTCTTCCTCGAAGCTTATGGATTAAGAGGGAATTGACAGTTGCCTGCAAAATTCCTGCTTGCCTGGGCTGTGGCAACAGCATAACCAGAAAAACCGAGCTAGATCACCACTCTGCCTTTAAACATGCCCACCACATTCCTGTAAACTATACCCTAAGTCTCAGATGAAATTCAGAATGGCCCTCACTGTGCAGTCATGGACTACTGAGTACCTTGGCTCAGTATCAACTAGAGCCTGAAGGAACACTGACAACAGACCCTGCAACAACTATGCAGAGATGCACTCTCAGAGAGTCACCTCTGTCACGGCAGAATCGCGAGAAAGCATGCAGGAAGCTCCATCTTTAGAACTTTCAGGTTCACAACTTCAAGATGAGCAGAGGGACAAGGCCAGAGAGCCTTCAGTGGATTTCATAAGGGATTTTGTTGAGTTTCCCTTAGAGAAACCTCCTTCCAAAAGGAGGCCATCATGGTGGTGTGAAATTTTAAAATAAGCAAAGAAAGCAAGAAACCAAATAAATACCCCGATCTGTTAACTCACTTGAATCATGCGATTGACTTAGAACCTTCCACCTTTGATGACCGCCAAACATGTGGAAATATGCCATGTTAGAAGAATATGAGCCAATATTGAAGAATGATAAGGGAAGTGGTCCCAAGACCTCAAGGAGAATCAATAGTAACCTCTAAATGAATTTACAAAATAGAGCGCCTAAATGTGATGATAGTGTTGACTCAGATTTGTGGCTCAAGGTTTATCTTAGAAGCGAAATGATTAAGATGAGATGTTTGCTCCCATTTCCAATTGAGCAAGAGGTTTATATCAAGCAACTTAAAGATGCTTGTGCCTCACAGTCCGTATGGATTGGAAATATTCGAGAGCTTGGTATGGAAGAATTGACAGCTTTTCTACAGAGTCTTGGGTTCTTCTGCAGGTAGCGTAATCTCTATTATTTATATAAATATTGTGAAGAATCATCTTGTTGTCTTGGTCTTATAATGGATGATTTGTTCCTTATTGAGAGGAACATTTGATAGCTCAAACTAAGAGGGAGATTTCAACAAAGTTTGAAATGAAGGACTAGGGTCTTATGCATTACTTGGGTCTAGAGGTGGGGGCGTAAACCCTCGGTGAGATATTTCTCTCTCACAAAGTGTATAGTTGGTGTATGCTTCAAAATTTGGCATGGCGGACTATAAGTCCATGACCACACCTATGCTTTCTAACCTAAAGAAGTTATATGATCAAGATTCATGTCCATAACCAAGACCCTACCGTGATATCGCCGATTATTGATGTATCTAGGCACACTAAATGGATGATGTGTTACACAAGTTGAATTCCATCAATAAATCTTACGTCTAGTACTTAAAGTTTGTATTGTGTTCTTGGAGAAATGACCAAGAGGATAACTTGATGATTTCTGGTTTTGATTTTAATACGCATGGTTAAATGATGTAACATAGAGATATACCACTGAGATCATAATAAATCTTTTAGTAATTTAAAATCTTGAATCGAGATAGATAGACATATTTCGGTAATGGAAAAGAGGTTGACTCCCATAAGTATGATGATCTCGCCGAAAGCCTGGATTAAGAGGAATTGACAAGGCCTTTACAATTCCTGGATGAAAATGGGTTTGTAAAAAATAAAGAAATATGATTGTGAGGCAACTAGAGCTATGATCATGATCTTCCATTTTATTTTTTAAATAAGCTTCTAGTAATCGCTGTTCATATCCAACATGTGTCCTCATAAAGCCTTTGAAGAGAAAACTTCAGAATAAGTCTTCACTGGTAAGAAGCTTTTAGTTGATCATTTGAGAATTTTTAGTAGTCCTAGAAAAGAGGACTAAATTAGAGTCCTCTAGAAAGAAATACACTTTTGTGGGATAATGAGACCTCAAAATCATATCGAATATATGTAGAGGTCAGTAGAGATATGACCTTCCACGAGGAAGCCTCCTTTCATCGTTCCAGAGAACTTCCATTTGATATAGAGGAGCAGGAAGCTCCAACTTAAGAACATTCAGGTTCACAAGTTCAAGATGAGCAGAGGGAGAAGGCCAGAGAATCTTCCATGGATTTCATAAGGGTTTCTGTTGAGTTACCCTTAGAGAAACCTCCCACCAAAAAGGAGTGCCTCATCATGGTGGTGCGTGTGAAATTTAAATAAGCAAAGAAAGCAAGAAACCAGATAAGTACTTAGGGCTAATAACTTAGTTGAATCATGTGATTGACTTAGAATCTTCCACCTTTGATGAGGTTGCCAAACATAAAGTGTGGAAATATGCCATGCTAGAAGAATATGAGCAATATTGAAGAATGATGTATGGGAAGTGGTCCCATACATCTGTAAAGAAAAATCGGTAGTAACCTCTAAAAGGATTCTACAAAATAGAGCATGCAACATATGGCAATGTTGGACTAGATTTTATGGCCCATGGTTTATCTTAAAGAAAATGATTAAGATGAGATCTTTGTTCATCTAGACTGAACAAGAGCCATGGGTCATGAAACCTATTTTTTTTTATGTTTGCAAGCTTAATAAAACCTTGTGGGCTGGATTGGAAACTGTGCCCCGAGCTTTTCTGGTAGGTATGAAGAATTGATAGGTTTTCTCAGAGTCTTGGGTTATCCAAGAGTATAACAAACCCTAATATTTATATAAATACATTGTGTAGAATCATCTTGTTATCTTGGTCTTATATGTGGATGATTTGTTCTTACTAGAGAGGAACATCTAACAGCTCAGACTAAGAGGGAGATTTCTAACAAAGTTTGAAATGAGGGACTTGGGTCTTATGCATTCTTGGCTTAGAGGTGTGGCGTGCAAACCCGGTGAGATATTTCTCTCACAGCAGTATGGAAGTTGCGGCTTTATAGATTTGAGATGTCGACCTGTAATTCCATGACGCACATCTATGATTTATAACATGAAGAAGTTAGATGATCAAGCTGTGTTCACATCCAGAAGACCCTATCATATATTGTCATATTATTGACTTATCTAGTACACACCAGATGGACATTTGTTACGCAAAGAATTTCGCCGGCCTAATGCAGGAACCAATACACATTCATATGGTTTCTTCTAAGCACATTCTTAGATATTCCCGAGGGAATATAGCTTATGGTCGCTTGTACACTTTCAATGGAGGTGCAATAAATCATGGAAATATATGTTAAGATTAGATGGACAATATAGTGGACCAGAAGAGAACTTCCAAATTTTGTTTTAGTTTGGGTTCAACCATGAACTCCGTCCAAAGAGAGGAAGAAGGGACCCAGCCTGTAAAGCAATCAAGTAGAGGAAGAATACATTGTTGTGTGTTTCTAGTAGAGAATAAGTGTGGCTCAGAAAGATACTTCCGGCTTTATTCGGTTGAGTCGGAACCCATGTGCATCTACCGGTGGATAACCAAGCTTTGTAAAGCTTTCCTTCCAAGATTCCTCAGAGCCTTCATGACATGAAACACAGGGAGATGAGATATCACTATGTTCAAGACATAGTACAGAAGAACACTCTCAGTATTCGCATGTTCCGATGACGGAACACACATCATATATTTTAACCAAGCTCTCATTGACAAAGTTTGTGTACTCTCGAGACAAGCTTGGTGTTGCTGAGAATGCCTCTCTTTCTCTCGTGAGGGAGTGTTGAAATTAATGCCGCTAGAAGATCCATTCTTTTGAGGATAGCTAAGACCCTAGCTGAGTTCTAGGGCCCCCACACCCCCTGGGTTCTTGGTCCGGGACCAACTCACTAGAGCCATGGGAAAAGACCCTAGTGAGAGCCCCTAGTATATTACTGTTCTTGGTCAAGGACCAAGCTGTAAGTCCCTAGATGTGTTCTAGTCCCCTGGATGTGTCTTGTGAACTTCTCGCTTGGATTGATCCTTTGATGTGTTCTTTGGTGGTTGATTATATAAGTCCCTATATGTGTCTATGGCCCCTGGATGTGCTCCGTGGAATTTGTGCTCGCAGTTTGGATTTCTCTGATCATTGTGTTCTTTGGTGGTGGATGATATAAGTCCCTAGATGTGTTTTAGGGCCGCTGGATGTGTTCTAGGGAATACTTGATTAACACTTGTGTTGATATTTGGTTTTGTACCTTGGTGGTGTTATCAATTCGTGAAACTCTCCCAGTCAGTAAGTCGGAGATGCATGGTAACAACTCTTTTTGGGAAATATCTTCTTAATAATTGATGTGGTTTTGGATCAAGATGAATATCTAGGGACCTGGATCGTGGTGTGTTAAGACTGTCTAGAAATATAAAAATCTCACAAGGTCTTCTAGTAATGCAGTCAGACAATGTTTGATTAAATGGAAGAGAAAATGCCATTGAACCGTGGATTATACTCATATAAAATAAGAAAAATGGGTTTAATAACTAAGGAAATAACTTATGATTATCAACTTAATCAATCAATTAATGAGATTACAGTCACATGCAGATTGAATAAAAATCAATAAAGAAACCTTCTTACCCATAAGCTATCAGAGAACTGAGGAGAAAAATCTGACAACACGATTGAAGGAAGCTTGTAATTTTTCATATAATAAGAATAAGTCTCTCTTACAATAGAAAGTATGTAGAACCCAAAATTGAACCCCGTCTTAGTCTTCTAATGTAGCTTTATAGCTTTTACAAGATGTTCTTTATCCTAAAAATATGGATCTGCTTTGCTAAAAACAAAGAAGAAAAACTAATTTATAGGAAACAGAACAGATCCTCAAAATGAGGGTAATCTTCATGATGCCAACCAACATGCTCAATTCACCAAGTAAAGACATCAGCTTCCTCCACAAATCATGAAGATTACAAATTAGAATTTGATGCGCTGTCTATTCATCCCTAATACTCGGGTCAAAAATGACCAAAACTTAGCCAAAGAAACCTTTTGACTCTTCCAAAAATAGCCTTCAGACTTGATAAACTAATCCATAATCTATTTACTGAAGGAGATTTTGTCGCTTCTCTACCCTCAAATCTTGGATCCGCATTTCATTTGTAAATGAATTCAGGGATTCTTAGATGAAGCTCTTGTCTTTCTTAACCGCTCTTGGAATTTCAGGCTGATGTTTCGCTTGTTTTCCTCGCTCAAACGAAGTGGCAATCTCTCGTAAGTGTTTCCAAAATTCTATCAATATGAGAAAAATAAACCGGAATACCGTGTGATGGCTCACGCTAGTTCTTGAGATACTCTCAATAGCTATAGGGTAATCCTTTACTCTCAAACAAGAAAACACAATTTTATAACCGTGACACCTATCACTCCAAATCTGCTGAGTAGTCGAGGTATTGTGAAAAACCTTTGTCTGGTGAAGGCATAGGAAAGTGAATACCCGTGTGTCAAAATGCATAGAGAAAAGCCAATAGGAACAAAATTGCTCCCAATGATGCTCGTTATTTTCCTACTTCGTTATGGCGGAGCATCAAATAACAATCGATGTTAATAAGGCAGAATGAAGACCAATAATGTAACCAAACAACACAAGTCCATTTTCCAATTTATCCACCTTGGTCAGATAGAGAGGGGAGAGGTATAATCTCGAATGTAACGAAATGGAGAAGATTGCGTGAGAAAGAGAAAAACAATGATGAAGGGGATTCGGATCGAGTCCGCTTTGTAAATGATGAACTTTTGCCATCGACATCTTGAGAAATCGTGCTTGCATTACCGATGACAGTGAATCTGAATCGACTTGCATGGGTGGAGATGGTCTTTGCAATTGTTCTTCCTCAACAACTACAAAAGGTGTAATAGGAATGGCTACAGTCGATGTTGGAGAATGCCCACCTTCAGCAGGTGTGTGATCTGGAAGGGAAGGCACGTTAGGATGAGATGAAAACAATACACTTATGAGTGACCTCCGAAAGTAAAGCTCCACAAGGAAGTTTTCCGGTGAACGCCAGATTCTCGCCCATGGTACCAGAATCAGCTAAATTTTGCATTATAAGCCAACGAAAGCTTCGATCATCACTATTTTAACCAACATTGTGTAAACCAAGATCTTCAAAAGATGTACTTTATGACAGGGGAGCCAGAGGTCTCATTGGCTTCATTAGTTTTCTCGAGGGTTTCATCCGGTTTGGTAGGGTTCTTCCTTTGACAAGTTCTCATGAGGTTTTTTTTGGTTTTTCTTCAATTCCATGTCTCCTATTATTAATATGGGGCAAATCCTTACCACATTTTATCCATCGAACACCATTGGCGCTCTTACTAGGATCATCCACATGAAGAGATTCACGCAGAGGTGAACTGATTCCCCAAACAAACACCTCTTTTGCTCCAGAAACTTTGGCACTTGTTAGTGAGCTCCACAGGACCAGTAAAAAAACGCCTCCACGCTGGCCCTTTTCATGCAAAATTCGCCAATATCTCTTTGAATAAAAATCAACTCAACCCTTTGAATAACAAACATGGACATTTGGCGCGTGCAAGAGCACGATGGTTTTAAATTTTAAACATAAGAGGGCTTTCAGTGGTTAAGAACTTTTTCATACATGCCTCTTATCCACTGAAAAGGTCAACTTTTGGTAGTTACTTTTGATTAGCCTCCTGAATCAATAAACCGCTTCTACCAAATAAGACGATTCAAGACAAACTCCGCCCTTATCGTGCTGAAAGATTTCACTCGCCATGCCACCATGTGAGAACTTTATTCTTAGTCAAGGAAGTCTTTACTTTCACCAACAAGATGATTCTCAGGAGAACCCCTTTTTGCTGTTGAAAGCCTTCACTTCCTCAAGACACCCACCCGTGACACCGCTTCTTTGGATACTTTGGAATTTTACCTCACCAACAAGACATACCAAGGAAAAATGCTCCTTAGTCGCTGAGTCGCTATTCTTCCACAGCCTAACACTCATCTTTGGACAATAATCGCTAGTCGTTGAAAGTGAATTACAGAAAATTTGAAAAGAAGACTTTATGGGACATACTATTTTCTAAGACAAAACCAAAACCCAAGCTTTTGCCTATAAAGACTCAAAAATGAATTGAGGTAACTTTCACCGATAGCCATGTTATCCACCACAAAACTCTACCAAAAGGACGGCTTTATTTTGGGAGATAACATCTCGCTCCAACTCGTGGATGGAGACCTCCATGCTAGGTTTCCAAGAACCTAGTAGTTCCAGCAGCCTTTAGCATTGGGCATGGAGTCATCAAGCCTTAGCACTGATCCCTCTGCAAACATGTAGTAGCATTGGGCATGGAGTCATCAAGTCATCAATCGTTTCCCTCGTAACTTGCATGTAGCCTAAGCTTATTCATGAAATCAAATAACCTAGGTAAGATCAAACCGTTTCAAGACATGGCTAACTTATTCTTCTACCTACCCCTACACTCACCAGCTCTGCCATTTGTTAAGTAAATGCTGATTTCCATAGTAGCCATCCAAGCAATTTGAACACCGAAGAAATCTTGTCTTTATTACTAATCAACAAAAGATGTTGAACATGCAACCATTAAAGGGATAATGAGCTTTTCAAGAAACCATGCTTGCCTGAAAACATGGGTGATTTGAAGAAATATGAAACTTTCAAAACCTCTAAAAAGTGTAACTCCATGAAGGTCAGCCAATCGGATCCTTGAAAGAAGATAAGAAACATGTTGCTCCTCGAGAAACAACTTCACATCTATGGCAACCTCTTTCTCATCCATGATTGTTTCTCTATAAGAAGACTGATCATCTTCTTGTCCCCTTGAGATCAACTCGTGATCATCAAAACTACAATTTCATTATCAGAATAATGCCGACAAGAGGATAACAAAACAAGATTTCCATCACATGGATAAGAAACAACTGAGAACATATAATTTATTACAAAATCATCAGTCATCCTAGGCTCTTCTTGATTTACAAAATGATCAAAAGCTTCACATGCATACCCGGTTCTCTCGAATACTCACGGACACTCAGTAAAAATCCGACCTTTGAAACTGACCAAACTTACATGTTGGTCATTGGCCCCAATCGCTCCAACCTTATTCCGGGCCAACCATGTAGTCGCCTTTATCGAAAAACTCGACACCTTCTTTGTTCCCCGCCTATAGAACATCAGCTTAAATGTTGACGATTTCTCCCCGGGATTCTACATCCGAAATGTACTCAATAGCCTCCTTTGCTCATATGTTTGTAGATTTTCATAATCAACTTGCATTCTAATCCACCTAGATGCACAGATGTTCTCCTCTACCTTGCGATCTCCAAACAATTGAGTTATGGATGAAGACTCCCTTTCTAGCAGAAGAAGGGCAAGTTTTGATTGAAGACACATAAAATAATGTATCATGGCAGCTTTTTCTCGGCTAGTCGACCTCCAAAGGTATGTCATGATACATGATGTAGAACCTTTCACTTGAAAAATATGCTCTTGACTCGCCTTCAAAGCATAAAAGTCGCAACGAGAGGTAAGAATCTAGAGATTTGTAATTTCCCCTATACTTCAGGAAAGCATTAGAGACCTCGGTCCAAGAACCAATTGAATCACCTCTCAGACTTTTAAACCATGCAGCAGCATCTTTGATCAAATATTTTAAAAACATTCTCATGATCACATCTTCATGCACAATTGAAAAACTATCAACAAAATCCAAAAAGGATTACGCGTGCCCTCTATCGTAGGTTTGATTCTCTCCATAAAACAAAGGGAGATATTCATAATAGTCAACAGGATAAGGATGAAGAAGATGGGTAACCAGAAGGCTTCTGAAACATCTTCATCCGATCTTAACTTGAAAAAGTTATGGGTCGTCAGAGAGATGGTGTTGTTTATCAGTTCGTAAATTATGGCTGTAGGGTCGAGATCCGGGCGTGTTTTGAAACAAGTTCAACTCCTCCTCCTGGTTACATGAATGCTCGGATTTAGAGGGAATCTGAATGCAAATCTCGTATTTAGGAATAGGTTGAGTTAAAGCTATAGGATCGACATCAATAATATAAGGAGGCTGCAAGCTTTCCGCTTCTAAATATGGACTTATAAAAGGTGGCTGATAATCTTCATAGTATACGAAACAAAGGATAATTCTTTAACATGTGAAGGAAAAAGTATAAAGGAGATGATAAGGAATAACAATAGTTCGTACAGTAAACTAATGAAATGGTACCTAGATTTTGAATACAGCCTCTTCATCTTCTATCAGCCGGATCCTCCCCAGTGGAGTCATTAATCGTGGAGTCACCGTGATAGAAAAAATTACAACCAAGTAGTGCTCCAACCTTTGTTCATCATCAAAGATCGATCTATGTTGTTCCTGTGAAGCCGAAGCTCAATCTCTCCTCCCTAACTATCACTAATTTGTTATCACCCAGAAACTCTCCTAGGTCAGGTCGATGCCCGGTAACTAAATATTTTGGAATATTTTCTTAATAATTGATGTGGTTTTTGGATCAAGATGAATATCTAGGGACTGACTGTGTGTTCAAGACTGCCTAGAAATATAAAATCTCACAAGGCCTTCTAGTAATGATGTTAGACAAGGTTTGATTAAATGGAAGAGAAAATAGCCATTGAACCAGATTATACTCATATAAAACAAGTACAATGGGTTTAATAACCAATGAAATAACTTATGATTATCAACTTAATCAATCAATTAGTGAGATGATAGACACATGCAGATTGAATGAGCATAAATAAAGAACATTCACTCATGTTACCGAGAACGTAAAAGAAAACTGGTTAAACACAATTGAAGGAAGCTTGAATTTTTTTCATATAATAAGAATAAGTCTCTTTACAAGAGCAACATGTAGAACCCAAAATCAAACCCCCCTGTCTTAGTCTTCAAAATTTAGCTTTATATCTTACAAGATGTTCTCGATCCTAAAAATATGGATCTGTAACTGATTGTAAGAGGCTATAAATAGTAAAGAAAACTAATTTACAAAAATGTAGAAATAGATCCTCAAAATGAGGGTAATCTCGTGTTATTGTCCAATATATGTTTGAACAACCTGGGTGAAGGATGATTAGCTTCTCTCCGCTCCTCCGCTTGACATCATGAAGATTACAAATTCGAATTTGACGAGTTGTTCTATTCAATTTAATAGTCATCACTTCAAAAATGACCAAAACTTAGCCAAAGAAACTCCTTGTGACTTGTCTCTTCCAAAAATAGCCTCTTCAAACTTGATACAAACTAATCCATAACTGGCTTACCTAAGGAGATTTTGTCATTTCACCCTCTAATCTTGATCTTCACATGTTTGTAAATGAATTCAGGGATTCTTAGATGAAGCTCTTGTCTTTCTAACTGGTCTTGAAGTTTCAGCTTGATGTGTTTCTGTTTTCTTTTCTGGCTCAAACGAAGTGGCAATATCGGTAAGTGTTTCCAGCCTTATCAATATGAGAAAAGAAACTATAAATACCAGGTATGGATCCCGCTGCAACAAGTTCTTGGAGACATTTCCCTAATAGCTATAGGGTAACTTTACTGCTTCAAAACCAGAAAACACAGCTATAACTGTGACACCTATCACTCCAAATCTGTTGAGTAGTTGAGGTATTGTGAAAATCCTTTGTCTGGTGAAGGCATAGGAAAGTGAATTCCCGTGTGTCAAAATGCATAGAGAAAAGCCAATAGGAACACAATTGCTCTCAATGCTGTTCGTTCTTTGCCTACTTCGTTATGGTGGAGCATCAGATAGAAATCAATGGTAATAAGGCAGAATGAAGACCAATAATGTAACAAAAAAAAACAAGTCCATTTTCCAATTTATCCACCTTGCCTGTATAGAGAGGAGAGGTATAATCTCGAACAGAACGAGTTGGAGAAGATTGCAGGAGAAAGCAAAAACAATGCTGAAGGGGATCTGGACAAGAGCCCGTTTTCCCTTTGTAAATGATGAACTTCTGCCATCAACATCTTGAGAAATCATGCTTGCATTACCGATGACAGTGAATCTGAATCGACTTGCATGGGTGGAGATGGTCTCTACAATTGTTCTTCCTCAACAATTGCACGAGGTGTAATAGGACTGGTCGCAATCGATGTTGGGAGAATGTCCACCTTCAGCAGATGTGTGATCTGGAAAGGAAGGCACGTTAGAGATGAAAACAACACAATTTTATGAAAGTGACCCCGAAAGTGTAGTCTGGCTATGTGAAGTGTTTCTCTCCGGTGGAACGCTAGCATCGCCCATGGCACCGTGAATCCCTAAATTGCCGGTACATAAGTACCAACGAAATTCAATCATCACTACATTTATCCTAACATTGTGTAAATCCGATCTTCAAAAAGACAAATTTATGATTAGGGAGCCGAGGCCTCTACCATTAGTTTTCGAGGTCAACCGGTTTGGTAGGGTTCTTTCCTGACAAGTTCTCATGGTGGTTTTTGGTTTTCATTTCAATTCCACGCTCCCTATTAATATGGGGAAACTCACTACATTTATCCATCAGAAAACACCATTGGCACCAAGTAGATCATCCATTACGAAGAGATTCAATTGTAGGTGAATCGGTTCCCAAACAAACACCTCTTTTCTCCGTAAACTTGGCACTTGTTAGTGAGTCTTAGGACTAGCTGCCAAAAACGCCTTCACGCCCTTATGCAAAATTTAAAGAAAATAGTTCTTGAAATAAAATCACAACTCGGCCCTTTTGAATAAACATGGACATTTGGCGCATGCAAGAGCACGATGATTTTAAATTTAAACCTAAGAGGGGGCTGTGGTTAAGAACTTTTCACACACTTCTTATCCACCTAAAAGGTTAACTTTGCAGCTGCTACCTTTGATTAGCCTCCTGAATCAAGCCAAACCGCTTTCACCAACAAGACGATCTTGCACAAATCAAGCCCTAGTCGTTGAAAGTCACTTTCCTTAGCGTGCCACCATGTGAGAACTTATACTTAGATGTTGGAAGTCTTTACTTTCACCGACGCATGATCCTGTGGAGAACCCATTTTTGCTGTTGAAAGCCTTCACTCTCCTCAGCGCATCTAATTGGACACCGCTTCTTTGAATATTTTAATTTGACACTCCCTACCAACAAGATCGCATCATATGAAACGCCCTTAGCGCTGAAAGTCGCCACTTTCCACAACTAACACTCATCTTTTGGACAATACCAATGTTGAAAGTGAATTATGAAAATTTTGAAAAGAAGACTTTTATGGGACATATTATTTTCTAAGACAAAACCAAAACCTAAGTTTTGCAGCTATAAAGACTAAAAATGAATTGAGGTAACTAATTTCCATAGCCATGCTATCCACCACAAAAAACTCGACCAAAAGGATGGTTTTATTTTTGGGAGATATCAGGTTGATAAGACCCTAGATGTAATCTAGGGTCTTTGTTGACCAAAATTTGTCACCTATATGTTCCCACTCGGAATAATAAAAAAACCGATATTGAAAGATGAATATTTTTCAACTATTATATATTCATTGCATATACCTCGGTATCAACTTCACCATGCATTTCACAGAATCAAAATCAGAGTCTCCATGACCAAGATACACATACTTGTGTCCATACGTTCAATGGAGGTACATGAAGAAATATGAAAAGTGTTCTAAGTGACAAGTTCTCTCCTCTCCTTTCCCCTCTCTATTCATTCCCTCTCTCATTTTTATACTTAGTCATTTTTCCATTGTCTCATTACTCTCATATCCCCTAGCCACTCCACACCCTAGTAATTTTTCCTTATTCTTTTCCACATTCATATTCATTTCCTTTTCCCTTTATTTTCCTTCCATTTTCATTTTCCCATTTTTCCATTTGTTTCCTTTCCCATTTTTCCATTTGTTTCCTTTCCCAAATTTAAGGTACTTTTATTTCCCATATATTTTCTCATATTTCCCTTCCATATTTTCAAGCGATCCATTATATACTTTCACTTTGACTTCCACCACCTTCCTAATGCACACAACACTTTTTACTACTCTTTACTATGAAACTTCTCGCGAACATCTGAAGCAAATATATAGAGCATGTGAACCCACCATATATTATTTTTAATAATATTTTTCCTATGAGGAAAATCTCCAAGCAACACATATTATATTAAACTTATCGAGATACATCCACATGGGTAAACTTTATTAATGGAGACATGTGTGGAAACATATAAGAAGTTGCACATGTACAATTTTATTGATGACATATGGTAGATTATTATTTACAGATTGTTGATCTACCGGGTGGGATAATATGGAAACATTTGGTTGGTGACTCATCATTGTTGATTGGGTATATGTTATGGCTCACTGGGCATGCAAAATTATTATTGTATTCAAGAATTTTCCGTTGGGTCGAATCCTCCAAGCTCCGTAGTTTGCTCTCTTCTTTATTTCTTGTCAAGTGTATGTTACACTTAACATTACATACCACTAAGACTCTTTTATTATCATACATGTGGGATAAGAATAATGAAGAAAAGTCAAAAGTCAACAAAGGAGGTCGAAATTAAATAAAGGGTCCACATTTACCAATCAAAATTGATCGACGATCCCCGAGTCACTTCCATTCTATAAAGCCATAACTTGAGATCCAGTGTCAATTCTGCAAACTTTATAATTGTTGAAAAGGGCTTCAGCATAGAAGATGGTGGTATAGGTTTCAAGTGCTGAAAGTTGATATTTTTCAGAAATTAAAATATCAGTCAAGTTCATTTTTAATGGGCCTGCATGACAACTCAACTTCAAAAGCTCATATCCCAGATCCATGATGGATTTGTACAAAAATTTATAATTGGAAATTATAAGATGATGAAGATCATGTCAGAAGTGGTTTACATTGTTAAAAATTTGGTTTTCACTTCCATAAAATTAAATTACAGTCATTCTATTTTAATGGGAAATTATTTAATTAGGCACAAAAGTTTATTTAAAACTTTTATTAAAAGGGAAGAAACAAATATGACAGCCTCAGAACTGGCCAAAGAAGAAAATAATAAAAGGAAACTAGAAAACAAGTTAAGATAGGGGAGACCATAGTAAGTTCATTAATCGATCATATCTTTTCTTTCTTTTATTATTCTTTCATCCAATTATTCTGCACCTCTTTCAATTAGAAAGGTCTAACCTAAAACTACTAACTTCATTTTCTTTCTTTACGTACCCTTGTTTTGTAATTTTGCCCACCTTCTTCTATTTGTGTTCTATATTCTTGTATATGTTCGCTTTTATGGTCCGTGGGAGCCCTAATCCCGGCTCTTAAGATAAATCACACATTTTAAATTTCTCAAGAAATGCAATAAACTATATATATTTTGGAAATTTCAAGAGAGCTACCTTGGGAACAATCTCTTCTGTACTTTGTAACCTTGATTTTAGAATATAAAGTATTTGAGGTTGATCTATATCATTATCTCTTATTTGAGCTTCCTAAGCGTGTCCACTCTATTAAAGTTCTCTCATGCATGCATACCATCTCTTTATTTTTATGTGATCAGAAATCTTTAGTTAAATTATGATGGAAGTGAGGAAATTTTCGCCCTATGTTTGTTAAATGTATAAAATGCATGATTCATGGTCCTTTCTCAGGAACCTTCTTAAAAAACACCGCCTTCTTTGTTATTGTTTTATATTTCTTTGATTACCATGACAAACTTCTAAAAATTCCCATATTCTGAAGACCCAAAATCCCACAAAAATCTGAAGTACAAGAGTACCACCTCTATAAAAATGTAGGGGATTCTAGATCCCCGTGGAGGTTTCTATTTCTCATCCTAATCGATTCAGCATCAAACAACTCATTGTGGAGCCTGATCATGTTCTTGATTCACAGATCCTTTCTTTCAGGACGCATACCCCATGAAGACTTTACAACTAGGCATGTACACTTTTCCACGCTGGGGAGTGCAGAGGGGTACCCCATCTACGAAGTTCCTTGTGGGCCTATCCCCTGGTGTTAGCTCTTGGGGCTAAGCCCCAAAGGAAATATTGCCTTGTAAATGTATATTGTAATTTCATTGTAAATATGGACTGCTCATTATAAGGTCACGATCTAACGGTAGAAATTATAAGCTAGGTTTTTTTGCCCTTAGAAGGAAACCCTCTCATATGAGAGAATTGTATTACATCATGCATTATGCATAGTATTGTATCTTCGAGAGAGAGATCAGGAGAGAAAGAAGATGAAGTTATAGCTTTGCTTTTTGTCAGAGGCGGGTTTTGCTGTAGGTTGTATCCCTTCATTTGATGGATAATAATAAAAGAAGGACCTGGCAATTTCTCTGGTGGACGTAGCCCACACTGGGTGAACCACGTAAATTTGTGTCTCTATTGTATTGTGTATCTTCTGTGTTTTGTTTTCGCATTTGTTTTATTTTATTGCTTCACGGTCCTGTTTTTCTAACAGCTGGTATCAGAGAGAAAGGTAACTTGCAGGAAAAGAGGGTTCTTGGTTCGAGTGGGAGCAATGTCGGAAGATGGAAATTTTAGGGTCGAGAAATTTAACGGCCAAAACTACCAATTATGGAAGATGCAGATGGAAGACTATTTATATCAGAAGGATCTATTCCTACCATTGGGTGGAGTTGTTGAAATAATGTAACTGCGAAGAGCATTCTTATTATTATTTTGTTATTGGATTAAATCCCCATTGTGGATTGACCATGTCATTATTATTATTATTGTTATTGGATTAATCCCCATTGAGGATTAATCATGTCGGTAATTGAATAAGGACCAAATCCCCTTTT
>SNQJ01S0062020.1:52192-64162 GCA_010110895.2 Picea sitchensis | reverse complement strand
TCATGGTACATGGCTGGTACATATGTGAGCTCCATTGATATATCTTATGATGTATTGTTAGAGGAATATTTGTTGGATGTCTTGGTGCATGCATTTGGCACGTGGTTGAGCTACATATTGGGACATGTAGTTGATGAGTTGATGAGGTGGTTATGTTGTACATCATTGATGAGTCATATCTTGATCTATAGTTGATGCGTGATTGGTACATATTTGGTACATTGTTAGAGACACTTGCTAGTGGTATGATTGACACATGGTTTATGGTTGATATGGCATACATGTATGGGAACACATCTTGATTTTAGTTCATCTTGTTGAGGTTTGGTGCATGGTTGATGCACTTGCTTTGGTACATGATGTATGGGATGATATAGTTGAGACACTTGTTATGATGCTTGGTTGATATATTGATGGTTGAGATACATGGTTGTGGCACTTGATTCATAGTAGAGGCATATCATGAGTGATATGGCACTTGTTTGAGGCACATGGTTGGCATGTTGGTAGAGGCATATGGTTGGTACACAGTTGACACATGTTCTTGGCATATGTTTGATACACTCCATTGATGATATTTTATGGTATATTGTATGTTATTGATGTACATGGTTGACGTACATGGGTGTTGTGCATGGTTTGCACACATTATAGCACAAGATATACATGGTTGATGTTTTGTTCATGATTCTCTATTCATTGTTGACATATCTTTTGCTTCATGATTTATGGTATGGCACGAGTTTGATGCATGGACAGGTCCAAGGATCATCATAGGAAGAGAAAATCATTCTTGAGCAATTGATCTATTTTCCGGTTGAGTAGTAGCATTTGCAGCAGAAGCAGATTACAGTGGTAGCATATTGTTCATCTTGCAGAGAATATAGGGGGAGACATACCCACAGGGGAGTTATTATTCTTCCCATGATTGGTTGCAAAAGCATGATTCCAGGAGGAGAGATGATTGGCAGCCATGCCATCAACATTGCATCAGAGTGATATCCGTTGTCCAAAGGGGGAGAGATTATTCATAGGAAGCTTAAAGGAATCCAGACAAGGGGAGCAATCCCAAGGAGAGTTTAGGCATGGGGAGTAACCCCAAGGAGAGAACTACCCTTTGCCATTGATGTCAAAGGGGGAGAGATAGTCACATTGATGTGGCAAGATGAACATTGATGAGGAGAGATGATCCCAGAGGCAGAATGCACATTGCCATGTCCAAGTGTTGCCATCAATGATTGGTGTTTACATCAATGTTGGTGTTTCCATCAATTCCAAAGGGGGATATTGTTGTACTATGTTGTCATTGATGTCAAAGGATTGATGTCAAAGGGTTGATGTCAATTATTGTCATAGTGATGTGTTTGTATCATTGATGTCATGTCATGGTTGATAGGAATAACCAAATGGATAAACTCCAAAGTGCCCCCCTTATGGTGAAAGCACTCACGAGAAGATTCTCTTGGATAAAGTTCTCAAAGTGGTCCCCTTATGGTGAAAACCCTCACGGGAAGATAATTTGTGAAGTCCAAATGGTTAGGTGTTTGAGTATCCCAGTAGTGTGGTTAGGGAGCCCAAGTTTGATTAATGAATAATGTAATGAAGATCAATGAATTTGTAGGAGAAATTATTCCATATGGATAGTATATATCATGATGTTTCTGGTGATATGCAGAACGTCACATAACTCCTCACGGTTAGAGAGTTATGGCCATGTGAAGTTGGATAACCCTCATGAGTTATCTAGAAGCCCCTAAAAGGTCAAATGAGTCAAATTATTCTAGAATCTCCTAGAAGAAGTTGACCAGTCAAAGTGATTAGTCATGGGTTAAGTGGTTGCAACAAGAAAACAATTAAAAATAAATTAGTTGCAACTAGAAGTGGAGAGTTTACTATTTGTGGATAAAGTGGTTAAGTGAACAAAGTGGCTAAGTGGACAAAGTGGTTAAGTGGATACTTCTAGAGGAAGCTACTTGGAGAGCATAAATAAGAGAGCAAAGGTCTCTCATTAGTATTCTATTGAGAATATTGAATATCTAAAAGTGACTGAGGTAACCAAAGGAGATATATAAGGTGAATTTTAGAGGGAAGGTGAAGTAAAGAAGGCCAAAATTCAAGGTAGGATAAAGTCTTTTGATGATGCTTTCTATGGTGTTCTGGGTAAAAACGTCATAACTTCTTCATAACAAATCCAAATTCAGTAAGACCAAATGCATTGGTTAGCGTACAATATGTAGTATGTTGTGTACTATTTTCAGATCCATACAAAAAATATTCCATGGCATGCTCTACAAGTTTACTCTCTACAATAAGCCATAATTCAACAAGGTCTGCCATTTTTGCTATATCTCATTTTCTGGGAGGTTCCAAGCACTGAAACCTAGAGCAATTTCAGACAAGACACTGAATAAGATTATGTACCATTTTCAGACCTTTATTCATTACAGGTGCAGAGTTATGATTGTTGCAAGTTAGGGTTGTTGACTAATCCAAAATTAGTCATGTGAAACTAAAGTAAAGTTTGATGAAAATGCTAGTTTCTTGTTGTTGAAGTTAAGGAAGGCTTGCAGGTCTATGATCACATAAACTAGGTTTGTTATAGAGTTACATATCAGATTTGGATGATGAGATTGATTAGATAGGTTGAGATGACAGGTTGTTGTGACAGGTTGTGCATAGTTGATGCACTTGTGTTGGTATAGACTGTTGCTATAGTTTGACATATTTCTTTCTATATACAAGTTGGGTCTTGTACTTGAGGGTTGGATTCCTCACATCTTGGTTGGTGCTGAGATACACAACTTGGGTCTTGCATTGAGAGTTGGTTCTCTATTTCAGTTAGTGCTGATAAAACCCAAGGATTGTAGTCTGTAATACAAAAGAAACTTATATATATATCTGGTGTTCCTCGTGTTCTTTATTGTGATGGTGCATAACTCTTTATTGTTAATGTATGTCATTGAGATATAATTACACGCAAGCAACTAAGTATGAATGGAATTAATAAGTAATGATGTTGTGAATTGTGATTTCTAACTAAAGTTTTGTGAGAAGTGTAAAATAGCCCTCACACTGATTCACCCCCCCTCTCAATGTGATTGGTGTGTCCAACATTTTGGACTACACATTGGGAGAATATAGATACTAAGTTGAAGAGATATACAAAATTCCATCCACAAACCAATGGGTATACAAAAGTAGTTAATGTTATTGCACAATCTATACTTGCCTAAAGCCTAAAGGCAAGTAGGCCTAGATTTATGTAACACAGAGGTAGTCCTATCACTGTCACCCCAATATGATACCTCTTTCTATTTAGGAAGAGAAGAAACTCACTCCAAGGGAGACGTCCCAAGATCTAGTTGGTTGATGAAGGGAATTAAGACAAAGGTAAAACCCACCCCTCTCTCTGGGTCACTCAAAAGGAAGAAGTCACTTGGTATTGTTTGGGGTTAAGGCGAAATTCAAGGTGAATGATACCCGCCCCTTACCAATGAAACAACAAAATTTAGCAATAACCAATGATGTCAATGTTTCAAATTAATGACTTCAAAATAGAAGATATGCTACCAAAACACTCTTATGCATGAAAAGATAATTGTATAGCAACAACAATATGTCCGAAAATTGCAAGTTATAATGACAAGAATGATATAAAGACTTTTGCAATTTTATGGCACTTTTTTCACTTACAGTTTTGAGATTTAAAACAAGTTAACAAGTAACTTTAATGGGCTGTCAAAAATAATTGTAACAACAATAAACTAAGTAATGATGACAACAACAAAACCACTTCAGAAAAGTACTTAAATTAGGCAATTAAATAAATACTTTAGCATATAATGATAGTAGTTTGCCTAGTACAAGTGTTGGGTGGTTTTATGGATAATTAAGGGCTGTTAAGGGGATGTAATGATGGATGTAACAACAGTCACAATAGCAACAACAACCTTCATAATTTTGCACTTGGAATGATAGCAAATGGAAGATTAGTGCCTTGGGTGATAACACCTAGGCTAGCGCAAATTTCTGGGTAGTTTTTTAGGTTAGTATGCTTGTTAGGGCTACAAAATAAAGGTTGTAGCAGTGATTATAGCAACATTAGTGTGGCGGTTGGTGTTAGTAAGAGCTTCAAGAAGATAGTTTGAAAGTTTGTTTTGATCTCATTCACCCACAAGAGCATATAAATCAGTGCCTTTAGGGTTTTATGGAGTCAATATTAGTAACAATATCACTTGGGAAATAAAATAATGATAATACTTATCTAAGGGAAGAGGCAGATGCAAGAGGTGTTGGCACTTTAAGGCCTCAAGCATCTAATTCTTTAAGGGAGGTCTTGCTAGAGAGTAGGAACTTCTAGGCCCTAGTGTACCTTCCTTCCTTAGCTTTTTTGAAAGAAAAGTAATTGGTGATTAGAGAGAGGTTACTAGAGAGATATCACTTTAGGGCTCTAATAATCACTCAAAAATGTATAATTGGCAAGATCAAGCTAGTAGAAGAGTTGTAGGGAGAAAGAAGCATTTGTTGTTTCTCCCCTAGGGTTTAAACAAGCAATTTTCATAATCTTAGACATGAAACAAGTAAATTTTACCACAACCATCCATTATATGAATAAAAATGCATTTTTTCTACTTACTTCACCAAGAATAATCAAGTCAAACCCTAGTTCAAGACCATTCCACCATGAAAAATGCCAAAATACACCACCATAAAGCTCTCCCAAGATATGCACACTAGTTATTTCAGCCAATGACCCTTAAAGAGGGAGAAAATTTTAGTCCACCACTTGTGTGTGATGAGTTATTCTAAAATGAATGTCACTTTATGTTTATTTATACCAAAATTTGACCTTTAATTATTTTAGGTCAAAATATTTGGGCCGACCTGGCCAGTTTCTTACAAAATTAAATTATGGACAAAATAAAATAAATTTGCATGTAAAGACCCTCCTAGAGGTGACGTCATGCCCTTCTAGGGAGTGAAACATTGGGCCTCCAAATGCTAAAACCATGCCCACATGTGCTGATAACCTCAGGATTACCCCCAAGGTGACAACCACTACATGTAGAAATTTCCAGGGCTATGTGAGTGACGTCCAAGGCCTCCAAAGGCTAGCGTTCAGGTGGGAAAGGAACAACCTCCCGGGTCTGGGTCCACCAAATTTCCTCCAAAGGAAACATTCTTCTTTTTCTTGGCAGAACCCCTTCATCTTCATCTTGCCCCATGGCTGGGGTCTCAACATCCATCAAATGGGCTATGAGCCCTCATGAAGGTTCAAGATAGTCATCTCTCCATGTACCTGTTCACCGGGCAAGGTCCTGCAAAGACAACAATTATTCCCTCCATGGGTCCATAAGTCACATGCATCATAATATGTAAATCACATCTAATAATTAAAATGCCCAAACATGTGCATTAAACCCCCCTTAACCCCAAACAAATGCTCAAAGACATTATGGAATTTGACAAGTTAGGTTTGGAGAGCGTCTCAGGGTGTCCTATTGGGATAATCCCTCTTAAGTTTGGGGTGTTTCCCAGGTGGAGTATAGTCCAAGTCATGTAAGTGTATGAGGTGGCATGGGGTAAATATTTGGGCATGGGGTGCATGTGATAACAAAGAAATGTAGAGTGTTACCTATGGGTGCCTTTGTGGAGGGTGAGCTACACCTTGTCATGGATGCAATTGTTTCCTAGCCCATTCATTTCCATTTATTCTTAGCTTTATTTATTTTGATCTCTTTCTCTTGTGCTACAAGGGAACAATTGAGGGCCATTATCCTGGACTGATGACCAGAGGTGATCGTGTTATCCACAAACATTTCACGGAAATGAGAAGGCTAGCTTGTAATGCAACCCCCTTTCTCTTGGCTATGCCATCGAGAGCCACTACCCTGGTTTGGTGACCAGATAAGTGGTAATGTCATACTGCTACATGTCCATGGTCATAATAGGTTGGCTCATGATGAGAGCTCCTATCCATCAACTAGTACCTTGAGTGTTTATGTTATCTTGTGGGTCCCGTTTTCTTACTAAGTATCTTTTCACTACTTTCTCGGGGATCTCTGGGCGAAGAATCTCAAAGTTTTTAAAATTGGCTTTTAACTCTTTCCAACTACTTTTACCCTCTAGGCCTTTAGCCTATTCTTCCCATGAGGTAAGGTACAAACCTTCCTAGTGTAGCCAATCCCAATGCCCAAAAAGAAAGGGGAGATGGAAGGAATAAATATGGAAAGTGGTAAGTATTGAGGGAACAAATGATGAATTTTCAAAGATCCACCCAATAGAAACCCATCCTAAAGGGAAATCAACTTACTAGGGCACTGTGTCACCCTCCCAGGTTTAAACAAGGCAAAGAGCATAATTTCCAAGAAAACTTCATGAAATCAAGAAAGACTTAATGCAACATGTTCAAGTGGTTTAAATATCAGAGTGATACATACCATGATACTCAAACTCATTACCTCGTGGAGCAAGACCCACTGCCACTTCATGACCAAGCCGGTGTGATGAATATTGTTGCTGGTGATATGATGAAGAAAATATGGGTCCTTCGAGGCCATGCTTAAGTCGTTTGGCTCTCAGCACTCCATGTCTAGGACATGTGTGCCTTGAGACGTGATATCCTTGGTTATCGCTACGCTAGGGGATAACAATCAACATGAATTTGGATCAACTTTTGAGGGGTTACAATCAGAGGCATCAAAATACCTAGGATGAAAATATGATCTACATTCAACACTCTTAAAACATACTAGTCCATAATTCTATTGGTAAGTCCCCTTTTGAAACTTGATTTGGGTATTTTACACCTTCTCGCTTGGATGTTGTCAATGGAGAACAAGGAGTGAGGAAAGACATCAAAGGAGAATCATTGAAAGCAGGGAGGTTTGTTGAAAATATTAGGCAGATCCATTTTCAAGTATAGGAGATGTTGAAGAAGTCACAAGAAAGGTATGAGGCATGACATGATCAACACAAAATAGAGAATTCATTCAAAGTGGGAGACAGAGTTTGGTTACAATTGAACAAGGAAAGACTATAGTGTTGTGGTAAGAAGATCAAGGCTTTGTAGTATGGCAATTTTGAAGTATTGGAGAAGGTGGGTGATAGTGCCTACAAACTCATTATACCCCCATATATGTGCATTTACTTAGTAGTGAATTTGGAGAACCTGAAACTTTATGAGCCTTCCATGTTGGATCGAGACATTGAGGAGTAGGTCCTGCCCATGGTCCTACCTAACAAAGAGGACTTAACACTAGAAGGTCAGGAAGAGTTGGAAAAATATATAGTTTTGCAAAAGAAGTCTAGAACTACCAGACATGGGTAGCATTACATTTGGCATATTGGGTTGAGAGGACAACTTCCAAGCAAGGGAAAATGGTACTATGGGGAGAAGGTAGAGGAAAAGTTCCTCACTTTATTCAGTAAAATATTTTTGGGACCAAAAACCTCCCAAATGGGGAGGTATGATTTGGATTAGATCATTATATAATTTGTCATTTATCCTGGTACTTTATGGATGGAAAAGTTGGAGGAATTGGTTTCTAGGGCCCATTTTAGTGGCAAGTTCTGGTTTGGAGATTTAGGGTTTGAAACCTTCTAGAGACATTTTGTGGCATAAAATCACATTTTTTGGGGTAAAAAATATGTGAGCATAACTGCCAACTCCTTGACATTGTTCTACACATCAAGACCTTTCTAACTATGTAAAAATCACCTCAATCAGATCTCTTATTCAAAATTTATGCCTCCCTCAAGTTGACCTCCCTTGTTGGCCACCATGGTATTGTAACGTACCCTTCGTTACGACATCAAAATAAGTGAATAAAGTAGTGGTAATTTTTTTTTTAAAACACCAGTTATAACAAGTGAAATTAGACAATGACATACATCAATATTACACATTCTATGCTCATCTACAATACAACACTGCAAAATCAGATACAACATCACTGTTACTAATAGATCAATCATATCACATGAAAACAACAAAGATGTTTACCCGCCGAACCTACCCTGCAAGGTTAGGACCTCCAAGACACATAATCAATGCTCAAGTCCATAATTCATCCGATTGATTTTGACCACTTAAGGTCTCAAGACTGGTGATCATTCTGAGGAACAAGGAGGCATCTAATTCCCTTAGCCATAGTTCTATTCTACAATCAAGACTGAATTTCGACGTTTAAACAACTAAAATAAATCATCTCATCCAAGGATCTAACAAATCAAGATTTTAGGATCAACTTAAAAATACCTTTCTAAGACTAATAATTCTAATAGTGTCTTAACAATTTTCAAACAAAACTCATCACCTACTTATTAATATTGATACCATTCGACCTTTAAACATTTAGAGGCGTAGGTGATGAATTTCGATTATTCAAAAACTAAATGCCTAATTAACATCAGGTTCTAAGATCAATATTTTTTTAAAAGGCCACAAGAATATCAATCAATTAAACATTAATGATTACATTAATAAACTCATTAATTTCTAGTCATTAAAACAATTCTTTTATTAGTTAATTTATTTAATATAACAAAGTTTATACTATTAATTCCAATCCTAAAGACTCTAAAGTCTCCTTCCAAAAATATGATTTAGGATAAAAAATTTAAATTCTCCTCCCACAAAAGATTATTTATTTGATCCATTAAACCACTCTAGATATACTTAAGTTATTTTCCCTCAATCCTAAGTGTAAACCACTCTAGATATCCTTAAATTATTTTCCCTCAATCCTAAGTGTATTTACTCAGTTCATTGACATGCCTACACAAAGGATTTCTAAATAGAATTTCTATAATAGTAAATTTTATAATTGAATAAGGTTTAAAGTATCTTTTACAAATTCCAATACAGTGTACTATTCCTAAAGCATAGTAATATGTTCAGAACAATATAATCAACAACAACAATGATGTCATTTAATTGCCTACATAGCATTCTTAACACACCGAACGCCATCCATTACAAGTTTTAGTTATCTCAATGTTTAATTGTGTAAACATACTTCCTATACGAGGGAAGATTAACTTGGAGCTATGTGGAATATATTAAGTATTAAATTGTTATTTAACAAGTTATGATAAACCAATCGTAGCCTTCAATTGTTAACCCATTCTCAGTTCATAACTAATCTAATTATATTAAAGGATAGTTAACACGAGTCATACTTCAGTTACATCATTTATGTGGAGATTCTATGCCCGGTGGAAGTGTAGAAATACACTATCAACAATAATGAGGCAACGAAAACTCAACTTAGATTTTGGCAGAAAAACATTAACATAAGAATTAGGCTATGTAAATTCAATTGGCAACAATAAAGGAAATCAAATTTCTGGATTGTAAATTTATTTAGCAACGTTCATGCCAATTTTAGTATTCATAAGATACTATTTAATTCTGCAGCGATATTAAAATTTTAATATACAATTTTCTCCTGCCACAAAAAAATTCAGAAGTAGAATATTAGAATCGTTGGAGATGAGGATTGAAAATGTCCTTTTGCCACTTGCGCTCCTTCTTTACTCTTGATTTCTAATCACATAGACTTCACCGATACCTTCCAACAATTTCTAGGGGTACTTTTCTTCCGCCTTATCCCCGAGCCGCAAAGGGGCCATACACAAGAACTCAAAACACAATAGCTCTCAAGCTTGCCTCGCAAGGAAGAACTTCCACTCTTTCTCAAGCTTGAAATCCCAACTCTTACAAGTAAAACACAATCAAAACCATTTGGGCAGCATAACCTTACCAAGAATAAGCGGGATCCCTTTCCGTTCTACCACATTTGTTATATAGAAAAATCCTCAATGACACATGTCCTCATGCACAATTAAAACAATTTTTAATTAATTTAATTAGTATTATTCACCCACACACTTGTCACTCTCCTCAAGTTGCACAAATAATTACCATTTTTATTTTATTTACAAAGCCAATTTCCCTCACATTCCCCAAAGTGTTCCTATTTTCGCTCTTAGTTGTCCATTTGTTCCCCAAATTCTCATTTAATGAGTTAGTTAGTGTTGGATTATGAGTCTTCTTCTAGTTAGACTAGTGGTAGCTTGACTTTAGATAATATTCTATGTGTACACCTATTCTCTCATATTTTATTTCTTTCTATTTTAAAAATCCCTTTTATTATTTTCATGCACACATGTGCATTTTATCCAACCTTTAAATTTTATTCCCTCTTTTCCTAGAGTTTGATTATATTCTCCAATCTTTTAACTTATGTCATAATTCATTTAGTCCTTTAATTAAATTTAGACTTAGACTCAGGCTTAGACTTTTGTTGGGATTTATAATTTATAATTTATGTTTAATCAATTATTTTATTCCAACAAGGCCTAATCATTTCAATGTTTTCTAGGCCACCTAGATTTATTGACTCAAATTTTTAATTACGCAACGTGCCCTTCAAGATGCACCTCCGTGCTCCAAGGGTGCCACTCGCCTTTGACTGGTTTTGGAGGTTTTTCCGACCCTTGGAGTCAACACTCCACTCAATCGACCATGGAGAGACTAAGGGCTTCTAAGGAATAAGGACTCCGCCTTATTGCGTGCCACTTAGAATCTTCATGAGCGACTGTCTCAATCCGCCCTCACGACATCATGGACCTCTCAAACTAGGTAATAGTTAACCTACCATTCAACCATGACAAGAGTGCTAGTAGGTTGTGACATGGACTACCACACCTCTCCCTCAATGTCTGGTTTCTGTGCACTTCCCCTCTACTCCTTATGTGAGTCGGATTAGCAAGCATCGTCAAACTTGCATCCACTGAAAAAAACCGTGCCAATAATCCATATACATAAATCATACTGTAATGAATCATATGCCACAAGTGCATAAAAGGAAATACTCAATCAAAATACAATCCACTCCCTGACTCAATCCGGATTCCAAGGAAGTCCATTGATGCCATCACCATCCATAACCTGTCATGTGTCCCACACATTCAAGAAAACTCGTCAATAGCATCTGCCAATAAATATACATCAAATAACAATAAGTCACAACACATCATCATCATCATGTATAATCCATAATCGAAACGAAATCACAATGTACCATAACCGGATCACTTGCACACAAGTTTCCTCAAAGAATAAGTTAATAAAAGTGTGCTCACTAGAGAAAGATGTTACATGTACAAGTGGATGCCACATCAACCCCCATTACTCGCACATGTAGGGATAGCCATGTGTAGACTTTCAATAAGATTCTAGAAGGTCCAAAACCTTATCACTAATTGAGGGTTGAGGATGAAAAAACCTTAACCCTAGATGACTATCGATTTATGTTAAATACCGAGCCATTAGGAAGAGAAAGGGTTCCATTATTTAGCATTGTACTTGTTCCATAGTTGAGCATAACATATGGGAGTGTATTTGAGAGCATAACAGAGGAGGAATAAGATTTTGTAGAAGCCATTCAGGCCATAGTGTCAAAGGAAACTCCATAGTGAATGTCTTTTTCTTTGTATTTATATTTCATAATTGAAGAAATGAGAGCAAAGCATAGGCCTTACCTTCTTGTTGGGTTTCCCAGGATACATGTTGTGTTCATTTGTGTGGATGGTGTGTTCTTTTTCTTATTTTTTCATTTTTCGTATTCATTTATTTTTCATAATCTGAGCAATAAGCTAGTGATAATAAATATGAGATCTCAGGAAATAAAGATGCATTGATAAAAGATTTCAGTATAATACAAGATCTGTTATGATGAACTGTTCCAGTGGGATATCCACGACAGTTTACATATCACTTAGAGTTAATGCTAATGCAATAAAACTCGTCAATTTTGACTCAAACTCATAGGTCAAACTTGGATCAACGCATTAAATGGGTTGAATTTCAACAAATCTCACTCCATGGTAGAAAACTCATAAGTAGTTGTAGGTCAACCGAATTTGATGATTTGGATCTTTATGGGATCAGATCTAGGGTTT
>SNQJ01S0062020.1:13240-44944 GCA_010110895.2 Picea sitchensis | reverse complement strand
TTTTGGGGCTAACCCACTTACAACCACTTTATCCACAAATAGTAAACTCTCCACTTCTAGTTGCAGCTAATTTATTTTTGATTGTTTTCTTGTTGCAACCACTTAACCCATGACTAACCACTTTGACTGGTCAACTTCTTCTAAGAGCTTCTAGAATAATTTGACTTCTTTGACCTTCTAGGGGCTTCTAGATAACTCATGAGGGTTCTCCAACTTCACATGGCCATAACTCTCTAACCGTGAGGAGTTACATGGTGTTCCACATATCACTGAAAATGACATGACATATATTATCCATATGGAATAGTTTCTCCTACAAATTCATTGATCTTTATTACATTATTCCTTAATCAAACTTGGGTTCCCTAACCACAATGTTGGGCTACTCAAACACCTAACCATTTGGACTTCACAAAGCGTCTTCCCGTGAGGAATTTCACCATAAGGGGACCACTTTGAGAAATTTATCCAAGAGCGTCTTCCCGTGAGGGATTTCACCATAAGGGGACCACTTTGGAGTTTATCCATTTGGTTATTCATATCAACCATGACATGACATCAATGATACAAACACATCACTATGATAATACTTGACATCAAACCTTTGACATCAATGAAAACATAGTACAACACAAAAGGAACTGAGAAATATCGTATCCCTAATTGAGATGATGCTCCTTGGTATCCCAAAGTGCACCCAAACCTGTTCAAAGAACATGTTTTTTATTTTTTTCCTTTGATGGTATTTTTACAAGGCATGAGAATGCATATCTTGTTGAGCATGTCAACTACTACAAACAAATAGTCATTTCCCTTCCTAGTTGTTGGAAAACCACCCACAAAATCCATGGAAATGCTTTCCCAAGGTCAAGTGGGTATAGGTAGGGGATGCTAAAAAACTTTCTTTCTATTGCTAGGATTGTTGGTACAACAAAGCATGCATCCTCTAATATATTGTGCTAGATATTCATGCATTATGGCCAGTACACATACCTTTGTAAATGAAACTATCTTCCCAACACCAAAATGTCCTACAACCTTGGAGGTGTGAGCCTCTCTATAAGATATGATCTTTCACCTTTAGGGACATAGAATTTGTCTAGCTTATAGAGCAACCCATTTTGGAGATGATAGTCAACCTTGATGTCACCTTATTCTATATAAATTTGGCCATATGGTTGTTGAAACACCTCTTTAAAGTCATCATCTTTTGTGTATGCATCATGGGTATAAGGCTCCATATGCATAAGAGTTCCCAAAGTTGTAATCATATATGTGGGTGGTAATGAAAGCATGTATTTCAACTTATTAAAACAACCCTTCTTATATTTGATGACTAGATGAAATTGTTGCAAAAATCGCATCCACTTGAATGTCTAGTTTGTTGAAGCTTACTCTAGGCCTGCAAATACTGCAGTGGTGTCATTGGTCGGTGATCAGTGTGGATAATGGTTTCCTTCCACTTCGGATAGTGCTTCCACTTCTTAATAGCTTGAATCGAGGCATAGATTTCCTGATCATAGGTAGGATAGTTTAGGAATCCCCCATGAAAATTTAAAAATTATAGCATATCGGCTTACCTCCTTGCATCAAAACTGCTCAGATAGCATACCCACTTGCATCTATATCCATTTTGAAAGGCTTCTACAAGTTAGGCAATGTAAGAAATGGTTCTTGGTTGATATTCCATTTCAAATCATCGAAATCTTTATGTTGATTCTTTCCCCACTAGAAAATCTTACCACTGGCTATTATGGTGTGAAGTGATAAAACTACCACTGAAAAGGATATTATTAACTTCTGTAGGTACTTTTTTGCCCCAACAAAGCTCCTAACTTTAGTGACAGTAGTAGGAATTGGCCACTTCATGATGGCCTCTATCTTAATTTCCCCTCTACCGATCATGTACCCCAAATACATGGATGATCTATCTTAATTTCCCCTCTACCGAACATGTACCCAAAGAAAACACCATCCATAGAAATTAACACAAGATGTATCCTGGGAAACCCAATATTGGAGAAAGCATAGCTAGAAGGTGTGGCCTATGCTCTACTCTCTTTTCTTTAATTATGAAATGAAAATACAAAGAAATAGTCACTCACTATGGAGTTTCCTTTAACACTATGGCCTTAATGGTTGCTACATAATATTATCCCTCCTCTATTATGCTCTCAAATCCACTCCTAGATGTTATGTTCAACTATGGAATAAGTACAATGCTAAATAATGGAACCCTTTCTCCTCCTAGCGGCCCGATATTTAACATATCCTGGTAGTTGTCTAAGTTTAGGTTTGTGTATCCTCAACCCTCAATTAGTGATAAGTTTTTGGACCCTCTAGAATCTTCTTGAAATTCCACATGTGGTTATCCCCACATGTGTGAGTAATGGGAGTTGACATGGCATCCACTCATACCATGGTGGTCAACAAAGTTGGTCAATTGGTAGGAGGCATAACTTCCGCATATGAGCTTTGATAGAGGTGATTTTCACATAGTTGGAAAGGCATCGATGTGTAGAATAGCATCAAGAGGTTGGGATCTATTCTTGCAAATTTTTGACCCCAAAAAATGTCATTTGATTCCTCAAAATGGCTCAGGAAGGTTCTGGACCCCAAACCTCCTAAATACGACCTGCCATTAAAAGGTGCCCTACAATTTTTCCACCCATAAAGTACCAAGATAGATGAAAAATTATATAATGATCCAATCTATATCTTTAAGTATCCTAAAAAAATCATATTATGCGAGTGAACAAGGTCCCAAGGGTTCAGATTGCAAAGCTCCTATTTTCCCTGATCTGTGACCCCAATTCCTCTTTGCAATAAGCACGTCTATTAAATTTTCAGTGCAAGGTAAGAAGACCTAAACTTCTATTCAAATCATAGGAAATAGAAAAATGAAAACCTATGAAAACAAGCAGTGAAGGAATGATAGATCTACAAACACAACAGTCTAAAAATTATGACAAGTACAAATTATGAACCCTCAATCACATTTGTTTTCTATAAACTGAAAAGGAATAAACACAGTGCAATATTCAAAATTGAATGAATAAACACCCCAACCTTACCTTTCTTTTATACACTAAGAAAGGTTAGGGATTTAAAAAATATCCCATCCCTATGGTATTCCCGGATTTATAAGTGAAAACCTAACTCTATATTTTCTTAGAGATATGACCCTACCTACATGAGAGAATGCCTAGAATAAAGTGCTAATCCTATTAGAATAGAGCACCCATGCTCTAAATCTAACAACCACATCAAACATAGATCCTACTCTAAATCAAAAATACTTTCAAAGTCATGCCTGCTCTAAATATGGAAAAATCTAAACTAAAACAAAAACAAAAAAATTATAATTAAATGAAATCCTAAAACTAGAATACTCTAAGATTGGGAATTATCTAAGGTTGGAACATACATGTTGGAGGCATGCATGCACCTTTAACTTTGTCTACATACTCACTATTGCACCTCCTCATAACTATTGCGCCCTTAATCATCATTACCCAAAATATTGCACGTAGATCGAGGTT
The DNA here is from genome assembly GCA_010110895.2 of Picea sitchensis. NCBI lineage: Eukaryota > Viridiplantae > Streptophyta > Pinopsida > Pinales > Pinaceae > Picea > Picea sitchensis. The sequence goes on along the minus strand of SNQJ01S0062020.1, from coordinate 41,402 downwards.
GCATAGATCTACTAAAATTCATGAGTGCAATATGTTGAAGAGAACAACTGCTAATCAACACTCCCTCTTTATAAGGAAGGTGTTATCCACCAAACAAGTATCTCTCTTAGCATCTCAAACTCACCCTTAGCCAGGGGCTTCGACAAAATCTCTACAACTTGGGAATATAAAGGAACATAATTAATACCATTGCTTCCTTCTAAACTTTGTCTATGAGGAAATAGTTTTAAATATCTATGTTCTTGGAGAAGTCATGAAATATTGTATTCTTAGAGAGTTTAATACAAATTTTCTTGTCACAATGTAACATAGTGGGTTCCAAAATCTAATTAGTCAAATCACTATCAACTTGTAAAGTCATGTGGCATCACAACTGGTAGAATTTGTGGTCATATACTCTACCTTTGTTGAAACTGAGTCCAACTGTCACCTACTTCCTATTGAACCAGGGCATCATACCTGATCCCAAGCTTAAACAAAACCCTGGAGTGCTCTTCCTAGTACTTGTATCTCCTTCCCAATCACAATCAACAAAACCATGCAACATCAACTCACCATCTCCTGTATACCTCAAGCCATAATGGACTATTCCCTTCAAGTCTCAAATCATATGATCTGTAGCAATCCAATGAATCTTTATGGGTTCAACCATTAACTAGCTCAAATTATTCAATACAAAACATATATCAAGCCGAGTATTCACTAGATACATAAGATAACCATTAAACAAATCATTTTCCTATGCACAGAAGGATCTACCAAATATGAATCTGAATTAGCATGTAAACTCATATTTGGAACCATATGAGTGCCTAAGGCTTACAATTCATTGTTTGAAGTCTCTTTAGAATCTCTACTATGTACTTACCCTATCCAAGGAAGACCTCATGTGTACCTTGTCAAACCTATAGACCAAGAAATTAGTGCATAAGGATGATTTCCTTCATATCAAATTCACTAGCTAGCTTCTTTTTCACCGTCCAATATGCTTCTTGGAACTCCCTGTAAGGATACACTCATCTCCATACAAGACCAAGACAAGCATGTCAAATTTACCAAACAAGTAATAAAGATGAGGATCTCCAACAATGGCTCTACTCCATGCTTTGTTTCCTATGAGTTTTATACACCATGATGAAGTATAGGTATGATTAAAGGTTTCTTGTTGTTCCATTAATCATAAAATAAATGAAGTGAAACAACGTAGCTATTTACAAATTGTTCAATTAACCCTTGATACTCCAACATATACTCATAACCCATATGTAATTCAATGTTAACCAAATGTTTATATGGATCTTCTTTGTATGTTAGCACCTAGTAGAAAATAACCATGGACAATTGTAAATTAATTAAAATATAAACGTCACAAAAAATATGAAATGTTAAGTAATGAAATGGAAAGTACTCGCAAAATTTGTGATCAACCTTTTTCTACCTTGTTGTCCCATCTTCTATGTTGAATGGATTCACTTTTGTTTTATTTTCGCTACACTTCTCGTACGCTTTTTTCGACATCCCTACCACATGTTTCAAATATCATTTCATTTGACATCCTTAATTTTCTTAATCTTCCTAAAAAAATGAAAAGCATAATAAAAAAATTGCTTAATATTTATATGAAAGTAAATATAGCAGGTATCAATACTAAAGAATAAAGAGAGGAAATTGGATGGGGTGATTAGGGTATCCACAAACCTTAGGGCCTGGAAACTTCAACTCTAGCAACCTCCACATGGAGACCTGAAATTACCCAATTGTGATCAGACAGTTCCACGCTTTCTCTTTATCATATAACACATGGAGGAGAATTTGGTTGATTATTATGAGGACCCACTCAAGCGTAGGTTGATTTGGACCTCGTCGGGATCGAGGGTTCTCTGAAAAGGGTTCAATCAACTCTTAGAGCAGGACTCTTTGACACACAAATATTCCATCCTTAACGAAATTGGGGAGACAACGCAACGTTCGGAGGACAGGACAGCTCCCACTTACTCCCATGATGGCACAACCTTTGCGATCAATGTTTGAAAATCTCCCACATAGGCCAAAAAACCTTCAAGAACCTATTCACCCACTGCCGATGATGATTTTGGATTGCATTATTCTCAAGGCTGGATTGAGGCACACTAAAAAATGATGAGGACTTTTGTCCTTTGGCTCAGGATTACACGTTCAATTCTAGTGTTTCAACCCCTTCGATGGATCCTCCATCCAAGGTATTTATTAGGATTTACCTCTCAGGGGAAATGATGAGAAACTATCTACAGAAAACCCCCTCCCCCACTATGGCCAAGCACACTCCAGGATCCATGGTTGCACAAAAGTCCCACAAACGACGTGTCAAAAGAAAGGTTCGATGCACAAATTCAGTCATTGGGGAATCCATAAATCTACATGATATCACAAATATGCAATCCATGGCTCTTGCGGGACACTTCACAAGAAAAAGGATGTCCCCAGAGACTCTGAAAAATGGACAAGCCAATATTTTACCCCTTTGGTGGGGTGTGAGCTGAAGAGTATGGTGTTAGCTAAAGGATGGATGGTTTGTATTTTGAGAACATACTCAGACGTGGATGACATCCTAAACACTCATTGGAACTAGGGAACACATGTAATTTTCATTAAGAGATCGCCTGTCGATTTTGATGCAAAATCAAAGCGGTTAGAAGTTACACCAGTCTGGGTTTGTTTTCCAGGGTTGTCGCTCATTTTGTGGTCTGAGGATGTCTTTTGTGAAATAGGGAATGATTTAGGGTTCTACTATGAAGAAAAAATTTCATATCAGGCTATGGCATATCTGAGGATGGCTCACTTTCTAGTGGGACTAAATTTGTCTAGGGACCTCGCAGACTCTATCACAATTCATAGGCGAAATGAGGTTTTCCATCAGGACCTGGATTATGAATGAATTCCCTTTTGTTGTGGGAGGTGCCATACCTATAGACATCTTGCAAAGGATTGTGCAAGGGCATTCAAGAGACTGATTTAGATATAGAAGGACAAATGAGAGACACTGAGTGATCTCCCACAAATATCTCAAACTCATGCCCAATCATTGCCTATCCCATCCATAGCTCGAGATACGAGGATCTAGGTCCAAACCAGATTGAACAAGACACAATATTCTCCTACTGCTCTTGAGGACAAATAATGTAATTTTTTTCCTCCTTCCCCTCCTATTACTCCTTCCATTGTTTTGGGGTTGAATTTCGAGTCATACGGGGATCACCCCACAAGCTTGAATCTAGGGCCTCACATTGATTTTCTCTCTAGCCTCTTACGTCTTTCAGGACATCATCCTACCCCCCTCATCCCTCTTGCAAAAAAAAATGATATTAGTTCTCAATCAATTCCTTTCCCCCCTTCAAGCTAACCTCTCGTAACCTTAGTACCTTCTTTCCCCCCTCCCCTAGTCTCTCCTTCTTCCTCCCCTCCTAAATACAATCTTGAATCCCTTTTCTGTTGTCACGTCCCTTTCGATATTGGTGTTGAAGGAGGTCTTGGCCCGTATAATGATAAAGGGATTAAAACCTCCCATAAAGGTAGGAAACCTTTCATCTCCCTAGCTCAAGAACAAGCTTGTTCAGAAGTACGTTTAGTACGACAAAAATATCTCCTTGGGGACCTTAGATCATCATCCCTTAGCACCCCCTCCTCGTGATCATACTATCATTCAATTGACAAGGCTTGGCCAATCCCTCTCAGAAATTGTCCATAAATAGGTTAGTCGAAACACATAAACCCTCTATATTGATTCTCCAAGAAAATATGATGGATGGGGAAAGATCTACAAACACCCTCTCCTCTTCACTTCCAGGATGGGCCTTTATAGGATTCGATTCTCTTGGGTGCTCAGAAGGACTCATTCTTGGTTGGAAGTCCTCTGCTCTCTAACTACAAAACTCTTGGGCCATCCATTCAAGATTGGGGACATCATTCCTCTCCAATGAGATAAACTTGGACTTTCTTTGTCTCAATATATATGGGCCATACTCAAACAAGAAATTGTTTTGTGACAAAACTAAATCTCTCTTTTATCAAATTTGGCCAAGCAATGATAGGAGGATATTTGAATTTCATGTTGGGTGCATGCAAAATTTGGGGACCAACAACAAATCTAGATCCACTTGCCAAGTTCTTCATTCAACAATTGAGGTTGCAGGTCTCTTTGACATCTAACCGTCTCGATACTCCACAACTTGGAGGAATATGTGCTTAGGGGATGGCCATGTAGAAAATCGCCTTGATCGTTTCCTACTTTTTGAAGCTTCTCTTGAAGAAAATCTCTGTTTTTTATAGTGGGTCTCTTATACTAGGGACTCTGATCACAGTCCTATTATTATTTATGTGGCTCACAACCTTTGCAAGCCTCCTAGCCCTTTCAATATAAACTCAAATTGGATGGAGGAACCCTCCTCTATCGAAGCAATCAAATCTTCTTGTGTTCCCTTCTCCTTGAACCAGTCGGAGTCTCCCTCTCTCCAATTTCTTGCAAACATAAAAAGGGCCAAAGAAGTTGTGAAAACCTGGAATAAGGAAAGACGACATTGAGAATATAGGGAGCTTATGGACATAGAATCAAAGCCTCAATCTTGGTTGGAAAAGGAGGGACAAGTTGTGCTCTCTATTCAGCAAAAAGACAAGCTAAAAGCTCTGAAAAAGGGTAGAAGGACAATCCTCTTACACAAGGAAAAAGAACGGCGTCTCAAAATCATATTCATCTGGCTACAAGATGGAGATGAGAATACCAAATTCTTCCATAAGTTTGTGAACCGAAGGAAAACAATAAACACCATCTGGGCCATTGACAAACCGGATGGTTCAAAGGTTACCTCATTTGAAGAGATCGCAAAGGTGGGTACCACCCACTTCTAACCCTTGTTTCAAGATGATCATAGAGAAACTATTGATGTTATCTTATAGGTTGCTAGCAATTTCCCTCACTTTATTGACCCCAAAGAAAATGAGAATCTTATGGTTGAAGTCACGAAAGAAGAGATGATGAGGGTTCTGTAGAGTTTTCAAATGGACAAAATCCTTAGATCGAACAGGCTCTCTACATAATTATTCTTGGGATGTTTTGAGTTTATAGGGGATGATCTCTTAAGGATGGTTGAACACTCTAGATCCACGGGTCAAGTGCTAGCTTCCTTTGATACTACCTTCATAGAATTGATTCCAAAATTTGACAATCCTAGCTCCTTTGATCATTTCAGGCTTATCTCCCTTTGTAACAACATTTATAAAATCATATCAAAATGAATCGCCTACAAACTGAAGGATATCCTCTCAAAGAAAATCTCCTTAGAACAATTTGACTTCCTTAAGGGACATTGAATCCATGAAACCATTGGAATCACCTAGGAGGGTCTCCATTCCATCCATATAGGGAAGCTAAAGGTTGTAACTTTTAAAGTGGATATTTCAAAAGCCTTTGATCGAGTGAGTTGGATCTATAACAGATTGCTTCTCATCCAGCTGGGTTTTGGACATTCCTTTATATCTTGGGTCCTCAATTGTATCAGCTCGACATCCTTCACACTTTTGATCAATGGGTCCACCACCTCCTTTTTTAGAGTGGAAAAGGGGCTTAGGAAAGGCTTCCCTCTCTCCCCTCTTCATTTTCTCTTAGTTGCAGAAGGCCTTAGTCACCTTATCCACAATGCTATCTCAAAATTTAAATCCAAAGGTATCTCAATCATCCCTAGGTTTTCTCTTTCTCACCTTCTCTTTGTGGATGATATACTCATCTTTTGCATAGGTGATATTTGGTTTGTAGAACATCTAAAATAACTCCTTTCCATTTCTTTTCGAGAAACTAGTATGCAAACAAACTTGGAAAAATCCTTTCTTTCTACTTGGGGGATGACTAACCAAGAAAGCCAACATATCTCCCAAAATTTAAATATGCATATCAGTGATGTTGGAGCTGGGTTGAAACACCTCAGGTTCACTCTAAAACCCAATGGGTATTGTAAAACCGATTGGAGGTGGTTGTTAGCCAAAGTGGACAAGTGAATTCATGCATGGTGTAATTGTTGGCTTTCCAAGGCTGGAAGGCTTGTATTGGTTAAGTCTGTTATGGAATCCATTCCATTTAATTGGGCTACCTTAGCCTAGATCCCAAAAGAGATCATGGGGAAAATAAGGTAGGTCTCCTTCAAATTTCTTTGGTCATGATTAGAAGACAAAAAAATCCTTGGTTCTAGCCTCCTGGAAAAGACTAGCAATCCCAAAAAATCTAGGTGGATGGGGATTAAAAAACATTTTCCTCTTTTCAAAACCATTGGCAACAAATAATTTGTGGGGACTCATTGATATAACCTTGAATTTCTTACTCTCAGATATATGTATATGATTTGATTACAGACGGTTGTTTGCACACATTTCAGTTTTTTATTGAAAATTGACAGACTTTGGTTGAATTTCCCTTTAGTTGTTGGAGGTTTGTCTCTCTTGGACATTTTTGAGCAATTTTTTTCTACAGGAATGCCTCCAAAATCTATATATGTAATTTTGTTTTTTGCAATAAAATTACTGGCTTTTTTCCTGGGAAAAAATGAAAGTAAACATAGTAAAATGAATAATTTGTAATTTTTTGGACTAGTATATACATATTATAGAAACAAACGTTTAGCAATACTACTCTATAGACGTTTTTTTGGTTATTGTATGATTTTTCTATTACAATTCTCACATGTCTCATTGACCATTGCTTTGGAAATATTTTCGTATTGTAAGTGAAAAGAACGTTTATACGTTCTATCCACTATATCCCTCATAGTTTTATAACAGTTTCCCACTTTTCATTAACTTCCAACACCACTCTAGATGTAGTAAGGACCAATTCATCATCACTTACATCCTTCGTAATCTTTTTCTTCTTAGGAGGACCTTTTATTCCCTCATTGTCGATGCTTACACAACATTCAACATATGCAAAATTGAACATTTGAAACATGTTAGCTATTATTGTTAAGAAGTAAATTATTAGTAAAAGTATAAACAAAAAATTTATTGGAAATATTGCTGGCATTGATGTCAAAGACAAGGGGACTCTACAAATGTCCAAGATAAAGATTGCAATATGGATATTGTTGGAAATATTGTTTTTGGATTTTTATGCTCAGTTTGGATACCCTATATTTGAAGGAATTTTTACTCTAAATACCTAGCTCAAATGGGAGCATAGGTTATATGGTTGGAAATATTATTTTGATACATTTCCAATGGTATATGGCACTCCCTCTAACTCCTTAAGAATAAGGAGATATGAATTTTTCTGTAAGACAACCTAGCCATAAGTTCAGGTCAGCCCAGCGAGTCTTTACAGGTCGGCCCTAAAAGTGAGCACAAAAAACTATAAATACATGATAGATGTGTGCATTTGAAGAGAATCCAAGCAAGAATATAAATTCTAAGGTGTGTAGAAGATATTTGAGGTGCACAAGAGAAGCGGGAGAGTATTCTTGGGGTCTAAAGGTGAAGAGGATTTTTCTTGGAGTTTTAAGGGTGTGATATGAAGGAATAAGGTCTAGGATGTTGCAAAGTGCATTGTTTTGAGGTTGTGATGATACAGTCTGGAGTTATATTTTGGGAATGAAGCTATGAGTTTCAATAGGGAATGGAGGCTAAATCTGACTAGGGTTTGAATCTATGTCTAGGATGTGAAGCAAAGAGAGGCGTTGGAGCATGAAAGGTAAGGGTATGATGATGTTATGAAATACTTGAAGTATGAATCATGCAGGTGAAGTTATAAGTACTCTATGTATGAAGATCTTAGGTTGGTGCCTATACAAGTCTTACTGAGTTGGTGCTTAGATGAGGAGATTAGTGTCTATAGTAGGTTGGTGCCTACACAATATCTCGTTGAGTTGGTGCTTAGCTAAGGAGATTGGTGCCTCTGGTAGGTTGGTGCCTACATAATATCTTATTGAGTTTGTGCTCAGCTAAGAATATTAGTGTCTCTAGTAGGTTGGTGCCTACAAGCTTTGTAACAGTAGGTTGGTGCCTATAGAAATTTATAAAGATAATTTTTTTGTGGTTTTCTCTCATAAGGGTTTCCACGTTAAATTTTGTGCATTGTAATTTGAGTTTATATGTGCTAATGAATGATTGGTGAATGGTTTAATAAAGTAAAAAGTATATTATATTGATTCACTCCCCCCTTTTTTTTTTTTGTAAATCAGTGTAGGAATCTATATTACTTGTAGGTATTATGATACAAAAAAGGGGGGATCCTGGTCTACATAGAAGGAAACCAGACTATGGGGTCCCCGCTGCTAGTGATGATAGTTACGGTGGATGTATCTGGTTTGCCACAAAGGGAAACTAGACCAGACCTTCCATATCTAGTTTCAAAATCACAGACATAAAGAACTAACTAAAACTTTCCAACTAAACCAGAGTCTATTACAGGTCTGAACTAACCTTCTACTACCTGGGCATAGTTGTCATTAAACTAACAAAACCAAAAAGTCAAAACTAAGAGGTGTTACAACACATGGGGGTGTTTCTTCTCACCATCTGCATGGCCCTTGTTATCTTCCTTTGGGCAGACCATGCAGGTCTTCCTGATTTGGGCTAGTGCGCCTTGTCCATCCATCGGCATGATGTCTGTGTGATGAAAATATCCTAGGTAAAGGTGGAACTAAGCCGCCAACCGCTCCAGCTTGAATTTTTTGTCCTTCTCTACCTCTAGTAACAGTTTAATGATTTTCTTCAGACTGTTGAGGCGATGTTGGATCTCGTCCAACATGGTCTTGGTTTCCTGGTTATCCTCATGTCTTGCTTCCTCCCTTTCTGATTTCACTTTCCCAATCAGCATCTTGGTAAGCCAGGCCATCTCTATCATTTTGTGGTAGAGGATTTCCCTGGGTCGGGTAGCCCCCGGATCATTCACCCCACTCTTTGTCTTTGCGCTCGTCCTTTAATTCCTCTTCCCACAAGGTAATTGCTTCCTTCCCCTTCGGCACAACCAAAGTGTGGAAGGTGTCCTCCACATCTTTCGTTTCCTGCTCCATTCTTGTTAACCGTCGTGAACTTTCCGGGAATTCCTTCCTAAGGGGGATCCTCTTCCTCTGTGTGTACTTCAGTCGCACCATCCCTCTTTTCCTACCACAGATCCTACTTTGCTTATTATGCCTATCCCTCACTTCACAAGTTTCCTTAATCACTCTGCCCTTGAAACTGTATTGACCCTTACTACTATGCTTCTTCTGTTTTCTTTTTCTCATGTTTTCCCTCTTCTTATGGCATTTCCTTCGCTACGGCCCTATACTTCCTGCCATAATTTTTCTGAGGTGGTGAGCGCTCCCATAATTATTTGTTGGTAAGGCTCTGTTGATCATGATGGTAACACCGTTATCCTTGTACTTTCCACTTCCCTTACTCACTTGCGATCTGACTGTTCCTATCCCCTTACTTGTACTGGGGGCTGGTGGATCGTTCCTGGTTATTATCATCTCCTCATGCCTTAATTCTTCCATTGCATTCGGCTTGTTGGTTGGCCATTCAACCTTTCTATCCCCATGACTCTTGTTGATATTTTGTCCTTGCTTTCGTTCTCCCACCTGTTGTCTATAGTGATCACGCATGATAATTGGTGGCCAAGTGTTAGGCATTCATACTCTGCCTCGATCTCATGTTCTTCCGAGAAGCCTTGCATTGTCCTCCTCGATGTGACTATCACTTTTGAAGCCGCCACCACAATCTTTTGTCGCCAGGTGGCTGTAGTTTGTCCTGAGTTGCCTGCTCAGTATCCTGGTCTAGGCCTCATCTAGTTTTGGGCCTTCCATGTTGACCCCATCAATGGAGAGTCTGTCTGCTAGTGCGTTCATTGTCCTACGCACCCACCGAAACTCCAATGTGATCAAGGTTCTCAAATGCTCCTGGATTTTTTGCAGGGAGTGTGCTAGGCGCCAGTGTCACTGCACCTTGCCCACTCTGGTGTCATTTTGGAGTTTTGTTGCCATGTTGATAACCAGGGTGTAGTCACCTTCCATAATGGTGTTTGTCATCCCTTCTCTTTCTAGGATTTCAAGGCCGAGTTCCAGGGCTCCGAATTCTGTTGTGTTGTTTGTTGAGTTGCCTATGCTTCCAGCATATAGGCGGATGATATTGCCTCCACTGTCTCTGATCACTCCACCTGCCCCTACCACTCTCGGAATTCCCTTCGCCACCCCGTCAAAATTTAGTTTGAGGATCCTTGGCGAAGGAGGGGTCGAGCTAAGGACTCTTGTCTGGATCTGCGATTCAACGCCCACAGGTATTCTATAGCTCCAATCTTTAAGATAGAAAAATTCTAGGATGCGGGAGTCTTGGTCTGTAAGTTGAATTTTCTCCTTATTGTGGTTACAACTCTGCACCGTTTCTCTTATTTGAGAGACTATTGCATCCTTTAGCCTCTCTGTCATTAGGTTGTCATTCCTGAAAATGTGCATGTTCCTTTCTTTCCAGATCACCCAAATGACCATCCCTGGCATTAGACTCCAACATAGGTTCACCATTTCATTTTCGTTGTATCTCTCATTCTAGTCTTTGATGTTTCTCTGATATCCCCCCTGAATCTGTTTGATTGGTGGTAGATGCATGCCACCCAATCCCAAATTTTAGTTATGTAGTTGCATTCATTGAGGAGGTGAACAATTGTTTCCTCCTTGACCTCACAAAGATGGCAGCGAGAGGGACCTGTGAAACCCCTTTTCATGAGGTTCTCCTAGGTTAAAATCATGTTGTGTAGTACTAGCCATTCAAACATTTTGATTTTTGGCCATTGCGGACTCTTCTAGATCTTTTCCCATTGTGGCTCCGGATTTTCTTGGTCCTGGCCCGCGATGTAAGACCGAGATTCTTTTAGGTTAAATTCGCCCCCATTTTTCCTGCCCCACCTCAATTTATCATCTTCTTCCGAGACCCCGATTTTCCTTTTCCCCAATTCCTTCTCCACCTCTTTTGTTATTGTTTCGATCTGGGCCCCATTTTGTAGATTAAGCTTGCCCCAGATCCTCCATCTAGTGTTTCCATCCATTTGCTTCCACTATTGATGGATTTTCATTTTTCCTTGCCCGATCATTTCCTGTTTGAGCTCCTCCTTGTCCGGAGTTTCCATTCTGGGTTCCTGTTGCCATGTGTCCTCCTAGAACCTTGTTGTTCTTCCATTTCTGACTTCCCAGAAGCTGTGATTCTGGATCCAGTTTTTGTTTCTCCAAGGGATATTCCATATGGATGACCCCTCCCTTGTGCCCATGAATCAAATTTTCTCCTGGTCGTTGATGTTCAGGGCATATTTGGCTTTCCAGAGATTCGCCCACGATGTCGATTTTTCTTTTACCCATCTCCACCAAAGCTTTGCCCCGTAGGCCTCATTGGTTACCTGTGGGTCTTATAACCCCAAGCCTCCTTTGCTCTTTAGTATGCATACCTTGTCCCAAGCCACAAGGGACCATTTCTTTTTGTTCTCTGTGCCTCTCCATAAGAAATATCTTTGGATGGCCGTTATCTTTTGTAGTATGCCTTTGGGGGTTGGAAACACTGACATCATAAACACTGGAATTGCTTGTAGGACTATTTTGGTGAGGATGAGCCTTTTGGCCAGGTTTAGAGCTCTCTACGTCCAGTTTTTTACCCTCTCTTGCAATTTATTGATAACTCCTTCCCACATTGCATTTCTTCAATATCTATCCGTCAAGGGGATTCCCAAGTATTTTGTTGGGAGCGTTTTACGTTCAAACCCCATAATATTGGTCAAGTTTCTTTGAATTGCTGGATTAGTATTGAAAAAATATATCATGGATTTGGAGTGATTGATTTCCTCCCTCGAGGCTTCCCCCAAATCTTCTAAGATATTTTTATAAGCCTCCGCTTCCTTTACCGTGGGTGTGTCATGAAGCAGGGTGTCATCAACGAACTGTTGGTGTGTTCAGGTCGGACAGTTTTCAAAAGGCTTGAGGCCTTTTATTTCACCAGTTGTTGTTGCGTTTTTTATACTTATGCTCAGCCCTTCCATCATTAGAATGAACGGGAAGGGGGATAATGGATCCCCTTGTATGATGCCTCTAGATGGATAGAAAGGTTTGGTTGGGGCTCCATTTATTAACAACGAGAAACTTGTTGTTGAGACTAGAGTGATGATCCACTTGATCCAATGTTGGTCGAAACCAAAAGCTTCCAGCGTCTTGGCCATGTAGTGCTAGCTTATTTTTTCATAAGCCTTCGCCAGGTCAAGTTGGATTATCATCCCCCCTCTCCTTTGACTTTTCAGAGTGTGGATTATCTCATCAGCTTCGATGATATTGTCCAGGATTTTTCTCCCTTCCACATAGCCTACTTGTTCCTGTGAAATCAGTGTAGGAAGGAGTGGTTTCAGTCTATTGGATATGACTTTGGAAATTATCTTATAAACCACATTGCACAAAGCTATTGGCATGTATCGATGTGGAGTTCTAGCTTCGTTTTCTTTCGGGATCAGAGTAATCATTGTGGCATTTAAAGCTTTCAGGATGGAGGTCGAGCGTCTGGAGTTCTCCACCACCCCATATATTTCATACTTTACCACATCCCAACAGGCTTTGAAGAATTCCACTGTGAAGCCATCTGGGCCTGGAGCCTTTCCATTGGGCATATCCCGGACCACTTGGTCGATTTCTTCCTCTGCGATGGGTTTGCATAGGCTGACATTTTGATCCTCTATGGCCAATTTGGGGATGTGCTAAGTTATCCTCTGGATGGTCGTTGATCTGTCTCGGTTGGGCTCTTTGGTTATCCCCTTGAAGTGATTGACTAGTGTATTTTCAATGTCCTGGTGGGATTCTCTTTCGATCTTGTCTTGATCCCTAATCTTCAAGATTTTTTTATGAGATCTTCTTGCTATTGTTGTTCTGTGAAAAAACTTGGTGTTCCTCTCCCCTTCTTTAAGCCACCTTATTCTAGATTTTTGGCGCCAAAGGGTTTCTTCCTGCTTACATATTGCTTCCCATTCCTAGATCATTTGGTTTTCTTATTTTTTCTAATCCTCGGTGTATCCCTCTTGGATGAAAATTTCTTGTAGCTTCCTCATCCTGTCCTCGATGATTTCCCCTGGTTTATGTTCCCGGAGACTTCTTTGTTCCACTCCTTCAGTTTTTGTTTGATGTACTTGAGTTTCTTGTGTAGTTTGAGCATCCTCGTCCCTTGATTCGGGAGTTCCTCCTGCCACCATTGGTGGTTGTTCTCCTTGAAAGTAGGGTGGTCGATCCAAAATTTCTCAAATCTGAATGGCCTATTTTTTGGTGTGGTCTGAAAATTTGCTTCCAATTGCATTGGTCAGTGATCTAATCCCCCTCAAGGGAGGATGTTTCAATCCAAAACTAAATCCTGCATAATGATGGATTCTGAGACCACGAATCTGTCTAGCCTTGTGGCTACTTGGTGGTGAGCTAGACGTTTGTTAGCCTGATGTCCACAAGCTCCATTGTGTCTATGAAAGCTGATAATTCTTCCGCATCCCTATCCAGTCTCTGGTTACCCCCTTTTTTCTCAGCTAGAGTAGTAATTCTGTTGAAATCCCCAGCCAGAATCCAGTGGAGGTTACTAGTTCGTTCTTTTAGATTCTCTAGGTCTAGGAGCATTCTCTTTTTTTCTTCCAACACCTGGGGACCATACACATTCGTGCATGTTAAGCCCTAATATTGGCTCATTACCCCTTAATTGGGGCATATTAGATTAGTAATGTTATTTTATTTATGTCGGCTTTAGGCCATTAGTTGCAATTTAGATTAGTAATTTTATTTTAATTATGTCAGCTTTAGGCCATTATTTGTAATTATACCTCCTAGTCTCCTATATATAAGGAGACATTTTCATTTTGAATCATCTTGTACTAGAAAATTTAAGTGGGGTAAAAGGAGGTTGCCCCCTCGAAGAGGCTTATTATCTGATATTATCTCTTCTTCAAGGCGTTGAGTACTTTTCCTGAGGTTTTTATATGCTATATTGATGTTTGGTTCTTAACATATGGTATCAGAGCTCAAGGTATTGGGGTTTCACTGCTACATCTGAGACACCGTGGAATTTTCGCTATAAATTTTTTTCTACAACGTTTCAGAAGGAACGGCTTGGAAGATATTTAGAAGACGAATCAAGATACGTTGGGTTCAAAATTCATCCCTTGAGGCCTTATACTTTAGGAGATACAGCCTGTACAAGATAGGGTTCTGGAATCATCCTGAAATGAGTCATTGCGGAATTTTTGCTATAAAAAATTTTCTATAATGTTTCAAACCCTAAACTCTGGAGGCCATTTACAAAAATTGGTAATGTATCTATGGTAAAACGTTTAGCTTCTGGGTCATCTTAAATTTGTAGATACACCCTGTGTAAGATAGGGTATCTGACTAGTCCTATTGACTAGTCTCAAGAAGGTGTTCCAGGTAAAACAATCATAACTTCTTCCTAGAGTATCAAATTGTGTTAGGTACGGTTGCATTGGATCGTGGACTGATCTGTAGCATTTTGGGTGTGAGTTTCAAGAATTTTTATATCAATTATTTTGTCGGGGCACACTACAAGTGAGATCTCACAGGAAAGGCCAAAAGCCGGCAAGTTATTGGGGAAACTCTAGTAAATTCCACTTGGAACATCCAATTTTGATCAGACTGTGGAATTGAAGAAGAAATATCATAGAAATACATGAGAGAAATTTTCATACACCTAGAAGGGCCAAAAATTGGGAGATGCTTGAAGAAATATTGTCTAGAACCACCTCAAATCAAGGTTCAAAGTGATGCTTGGCCAACATGCCACCCAAAGGGAACTTCTACACCAAATAAGCCTCGAGAAAATCCTACTTGGACTCTTGATGAAGGTGAAGAGAAATGCATTAGGGTTATAAATGAACTACAAAATAAGATGGATTCAATGGAAGCTAATATGGACTCAATGGAAGCTAAGTTGGATACTAAGAAAGAAGAGATGCATTCAATGGAAGCTAGGATTGATGGATTCAATAGAAGCTAAGTTGGATACTAAGATGGATTCAATGGAAGCTAAGATCATGGAAGTAATGAAAAATTATGAAGACACCCAAAAGTGAAAATGCATCCCATGAAATTCATGAGTAGAGGACACAAAGGAAGGTGAATCAAGAATGGAGAGAAACTCCAACTTTGGTTTGAAGACCAATACGTTCCTAAGATTGATATGAGGAAGTTTGATGGAAAGGACCCAATCATGGATACTTCAGATGGAGCAATTCTTTGATCTGCATAATGTGCCACATACACACATAAGCGTCTGGTGCTTCTTTATATTTAGAACCTAATCAATTTGTTTGGTATCGATGGCTTTGTTCTAAGCAAATCACTTTCGTCACTTGGACAATTTTCCTGAAGAAATGATATCACACTATGTGAGGATACAAGGAGCAATACCTTCTTTAGCCAATTAGTAAATCTCAAGCAAAAGGATTCAGTTTTTGAGCACATTGAGAACTTCCAAAGATTGAATATAAAGGTAACCCGATATTCCAGGATGAGCACTTGCTTGATGTAATTCTGGAACTTTAAGGATAACATTCAACATGAGGTTCGCCTTTGGAACCCAAATCATTGGAGAATGCATTTAGGGTGGCAAGAAATGTTGAAAGTAAAAATATGGTATGGCTACTAGAAGGACTCTAACATCTATAGAGAACAATGCTCCTTCTCTAAAACACCTCAACCTACAGGTTGACACCTCAACAATTGGAGGAAAGAAAAACAAAGGTTGTAACAATTGTGGCAATAAGTACAGTAAAGGGACATAAGTGTGGTGAGAAGAAATTATTCTACATAGATTGTGAGAGGAAGAAGAACAAGAACAAGAACCATCTCAACTTGAAAACATATAGAAACAATTTGATGAAGAGTTGACTCTACGATGTCGTGCAATGCATTGGTACGGAATCATCCTCCTCAAACCCTCAAGATGAAGGATACATCAAAAGAAAAAAGGTAATATTCCTAGTGATTACATGAGTACTCATAATTTCATTCAGCATGAAAGAGTAGCCAAAGATCTCAATTGTTTTGTATATCAGTGAGTTTCAAGTAATGATTGCAGGATGGAGGAACTATCAATTCCTCAAGAAAATGCAATAGATCGAGAGAAATCTTACTATGGGGGAATATGTAATGAATAGTCAATAGTTATTCACCATGGGTGAGGTGTGAGATGTTGTACTAGTCCAATGGTTACAATCATTAGGAGCGATGGCTTTTTTTTAATTTTCAAGAACTTTTCATGAAATTTTTATTGGAAGGAAAAGAAATTGAGTGAGAGGTATCCTGAGGAGTCCATTAATGTGATAGTATTGACATGACAAAATTATTGAAAAAGGGGCATCAAGGCATTATTGCACAGCTATGCTCACTAGATGTTGAAACATCTAGACATCTATTCCTCAAGATCTCCAAAGGATCGTGATAACCATTCAAAGTATTTGAAGATATTCCCAAAGGTCTCCCACCCTCGAAATCATGAACATGAAATCCACCTAATTCCTGAAAGTGTTCCCCCTAACATCCCGAGTTATCTGAGATACCCTTATGCGAGGAAAGAGTGAAATTGGGTGTATGATTGAAGAAATGTTAGAGGCTAGCATTATTAGACCCTGTAAATTTCTTACTCTGCACCAGTGGTAATGGTATTCAGAAAAGATAGCTCATGGCGTATGTGTCTAGATTATAGAGAGCTCAACAAGATCATAATGAATAAGTTTCCCATTTCAGTGATTGATGAATTGTTAGATGAACTACGGAGCAATCTATTTCAAGGGTGGATCTTCGTTCGGTATCATCGGTCGAGAATGAAGGAAGAAGATATCCAACTTGACATTAGAACTCATGAAGGCCATTATGAATTTTGGTCATGCCTTTTTGGCCTTACAAATGCCTTCCACATTCCAAGGGTTGATGAATTCCATTTTCAGCCTTCCTTCATAAATTTGTGTTATTTTTGATGATATGCTAATCTATAGAAAATCTTGGAAGGATCATGTGCAACATGTTGACAAAGGTGCTACAACTACTAAGGAGCAACAACTATATGCTAAACCATCCAAATGTTTTTGGAGTAAAAGAGTGAAGTATTTGGGTCATATTGTATCTCATGAAGGTGTTAAGGTAGACCCCTAACAAGATTAAGGCCATGATGGGCTGAATGATTCTAAAACATTAAAAAATCTTAGAGGATTTTTGGGTTTTGTGAGATTGCTACAAGTTTGTTGAACTATGGAAGAATAGCGCAACTAGCAGCACTAACAGAGGATGCGCTTCATGGACTCGAGGCAACTAAAAATTTTGAACAGCAAGAGGTGATATGCATTTTGTCTTGACGACTCCGGACTTCACAAAACCTTTATTGTGGAATGTGTGCCTCGAGAAATGGAGATTGGTGCTATCCTAATGCAAGAGGAAGGCCCTTGTCTTTTGAGTGACCCTCAGGAAGAGACTTACACAAACCCATTTATGAGAAGGAAATGATGGCAATACTACATGCATTGAAAAATGGCATCCTTACCTAATGGGTAGGCACTTCAAGGTCAAAGAAAAGAGATCTTGATAGTCTTAAATACTTCTTGGAACAAAGACTATCTTAGAAGAACAACAAAATGGAGTAGCAAGATATTGGGATATGATTTTGAAAGCGTCTATAAAAGGGGAAGCAAAATGTTGTAGCTGGAGTGCACTCTCAAGAAAAGGATGAAGATGTTGAGGCCTTTCTTTGTGCTATCTCGATCATCAACTAGATTGGATAATAGAAGCAAAGGGATGAATGGAAAATGATGAAAAGTGGACTCTCATTCAAAGGTTGCTTGAGTTCCGGTCGCATCAGATGCATTTACATGGAAAAATGATTCACTATGGTACAAAGATGCAGCTTATATTTATGTAAGAACTCCCAACTCAAACAAAGATTACTATTGTAATTTCACACCTCTCAAGTAGGAGGCACTCGAGTTTTGAAAACCACCATATAGAGTCAGAAGGATTTTTTTGGGATGGCCTTAAAACTGATGTTCAAAAGGTTTGTGGTAGATGTGTGGTTTGCCAACAAAATAAGGTGGAAACAATTAAGACGGGTCTTTTACAACCATTATCCATCCCAAATTCATTGGGAGGAGGTTTCCATGGATTTCATCACGGGGTTACCAAATTTTGAAGGAAGAGTGTCATCATGGTGATTGTTGATAGGAGCTAACCAAGTATGCACACTTTTGTGCACTCTCATCCCTTCAAAGCTAGTCACAGTACCCGCAGCATTCATGGAGGCAGTTCAAAGCTACATGGCGACATAAAGGTGTGTAGTGGCGGATATCCCATATTCACTTTGGACATTTTTAGACGAGAATTATTTTCTTGTTTGGGTGCTCAATTGGCTCATAGCTCATCCTATCATCCTCAATCGATGGAAGCGGAGATAGTGAACAAATATATAGAAGGCTACCTTCGTTGTTTTGTCTCGATAAACAAACAAAATGGTTCAAATGGTTACCCTTAGCGAGGAGATGGTGGTATAACACATCCTTTCCTGCTATTGCAACAAAATGACACCATTTATGGCACTTTATGGATACCACCCTCCTTCATCACTTCTTCTCTAAAGTAAAAATCTAAGAGTTCAAGCGATGGAAGATCACATCGAGAATCAACCTTATATTCTCCAAATCTTGAGACAACGACCATGGCACATAATGTCGCATGAAACAACAAAGGAGATCAACATCGTGAGTGAAAGAAGTTTTGAAGTAGAGTTAGACATTTTTAAGACTACAACCCATACAAACAGATGTCTCCTCAAGAAGCCAAGAATGATAATAAATTATCCTGCTACTAGCTTGGCCTTATAAGTTGTTGCAAAGATTGGTACTATGGCATACAAATTGGAGCTTCACGCATCTTCACGAGTACACCCGGTTTCCATGTTTCATGCTTAAAGAAGGTTATAGGCGACAAGATCGGTTCAAACTATATTGCGAGAACTTGGCGAGGAAGGAAAATCATATTGGAGCACGGAAGCCATCAACGACACAAGAATTAAGCGAGGAATAGATCCATTTGAGTATCTCATTAAATGGAGGAAACTACCCGGTGAAGATTCCACTTGGGAAGATGAGTCTTTTATCTGACAGCGTCCAAAGTTACTCAAGCGTTATGGACAACACTTGTCTCAAGGGAGGGCATGTTAAGCCCTAATATTGTCATTACCCCTTAATTGGGGCATATTAGATTAGTAATGCTATTTTATTTATGTCGGCTTTGAGCCATTAGTTATGTTAGATTAGTAATGTTATTTTAATTATAGCCGACTAGGCCATTATTTGTAATTATACCTCCTATTTAGGCCATTATTTGTAATTATACCTCCTAGTCTCCTATATATACCAAGGAGACATTTTCATTTTGAATCATCTTGTACTTGAACATTTAAGTGGGGTAAAAGGAGGTTGCCCCCTCGAAGAGGCTAATTATCTGATATTATCTCTTCTTCAAGGCGTTGAGTACTTTTCCTGAGGTTTTTATATGCTATATTGATGTTTGGTTCTTAACAGTGCATAGGACCTCCGCTATGTTCCCTATAACTTGCATGTTAACAGATAGTGTGTGTCTCACGGCTTCTGTCGAGAGTAGGTTCACCGATTATGGGTTCCACAAGGTGAGAATTCCTCCCACCGTCTGTTGGCTTTCTACAGCCAGTATCTTGTACTTACTCCAGTGTCTTTTACTGATTGTTTCCATTCTGTCCAAGTTGCATTTTGTTTCTTGAATGAAACAAAGGTCAGGTTGTTCCTTCCTTAGTCTATTCTTAAGGATTTGTTGTTTTCTTGGGTTGTTTAGGCCTCTTATATTCCAAGTTATAATCTTCATTTAAACATGCAGGGGGGAGTTGGGGAAGATCTTTTTAATCTTACCTGAGTTTATTAGCAGAAATCCTAGTTCTTGTAGGGATACACTATTTGATTTCCTGCCTTTCTTCCTCCTTGCCTTCTTGGGTGAGTGTTTTGGTTATCCATCTCCTGTTTTGATTCCCAGGTGTCCTATCTCACCATGCATGCACTTGGTTCCTCTGAATTTTTCTTCCTCCCTTAGGAGGAAGAGATATTGAATGTGATCCAGTTGCTCTGCTTGCACATTGTCAACTCCCTACCTTTTCCATTGTTCCAGTATGTTCGGGAGGTCTATCCCTTCCCTTTCCACGATGTCTCTGAGATTTGCGTCTTCTGTTCCCACCTCACTTGGTTTCATCTCAACATATCTGTCTATCTCCTGCATTGGGGTGTTGGTGTCTTCGTTTCCTCCTTCCATAGAACTCGCGTTGCCTCTCAGCTCTCCCTTGTTGTTTAGATTTTATATGTTCTCATGGGTTTCATTTTCACTTGTTTCCCTAGCTTTCATTCTTTCCTTTCCCCCTTCTCCCCTTGGATGGGGCTGCCCCTTCCTGCTTCTCTACTCTTGGATTTTGGGTTGCTTCTTGTTGGGGGCTTACCTTGTCTTCTATTTCTTCTGCCTTTGTGATTCGGCCTCACAAAACTGTCCTCATCCTGTTGTTGTTTGGTATTTTCCGGTTCTTGTTTTTTATTGAGAGGGAATTCTCTTAGTAGGTTTCCATGTTCATGACACCTTCTGCATCAAAACAGGATCTGCTCATAGTCTATACTTTGGATCCATTTCTCATCCCTGAACTCCAAACTTATGGCCTCCGAGACAGCCCCCGAGACATCCATCTCTATGCAAATCCTTACATAGGATGTGTATCTTCCTTTTAATGTTGCTTTCGAAGTCTTGACATATTTTCCAATATTATTCCCTATTTATTCGAAGGTGGATGGAAGTCAGTAATCGAGCGGTAGGGAGTAAAGCCTTAGCCATACTGGGACATTTTTAAAAGTTTATTTCTCTGTGGAGAAGTTTTCCTTCCATGGCCACAAGTACAACCTTGTTGAGGCGTGGAAATATGGCCCCCCCTCAAATATTTTATCCATGTCCTCTAGGTTCATGAAGGTTGTTGTAAAGAAACCTTTCGATCCCAAGTGCAGTTAAACTTCTCCACTCAGCTTCCATTGGTATTTTATCCAGTTGCACAGAGTCTTTTTTGTGGGCCACAAGCCCATAAACTTGCAGATCAGTGCATGTGTCTTCATATGATCCCCGAAGAGTTGATTTTGGGGGTCTTCCAGGATAACTTTGGGGATCAAAGTTGTTTTAGGTTTACATGGGTTAAGCCCACCTACCCCACTAAGGTTCACCGTTTCTTGCGCACTGTTCTGGGCTTCTCTAGCCTCCTCCCCAACATGATCAGTTTTGCCTTGGTTGACCTCTTGATTCTTTTTCGTTCCTGATCCCGAGGTTCCTGTCAGGGGTTCCTTAAAACCGACGTCGCGTGGGCCTTTCCCTCTGTCCACCACTACCTCCTTGTAGGAGGGAGTTCCACTCCCTCCCCCTCTGGTAACCATGTTGGTCGTCACTGCTGAAACTGTAACTGTTAAACCCTAGACCTGAATCTCTCGTCAGAGATGTCAGACTGCACTACCCTCCAAATTCAACTTGACAGACATTGTACTTTGTTTTAGTGATGGTTGCAAGGCTAATTTTTATTTTTGATTCATTGCCCCTTTCAGTATAAGCGTAAGTTCAACAAAAACTTCATGTTCATCACCTTTTGATCCACCTAATTCCCCTATTTGCAACATTCCATTAAGATTTTATGCTCTTTTCCACTAAGATTTCATATAATCTTTTCTTTTCTTTTTCAATTTTTTCCTCTACATGACACATGTTGACCAATACACATCATTTAAACATAAAGACAATTCAAATATATTACTTTTATTTTAAAACTTGAAATATCTTACCATGTTCTCTTCTTGGGATGTGCCTTCCTCACACTCTTTACAATAAATTTTCCCCCTTGATCTTCTATCAATAAAATACCTACACAATGAAATATACAAATTATGAAATATGTTTTACAACCTAAGTAGAGAATTTCAACCTAATTTTTTTTAGGATAATTGATGTGCATTATGAAATTATATGCATTGAAGTGCATTATACAGTCATATGCATTGAAGTGCATTATACAGTCATATGCATTAGTGCACCTAATTCAGTAATACACACCAATGCACTTAATTATGTATGGAGCATTGTGTATCCCCAATAAATAAAAACAATTTGTCAAGTCCAAGTAGTGTGCTCTATAATAAATAATGCCCTAGTTCATATTTACTATGCAGCGAGCACCAAAAAACCTAGAAATGTTTATTATTATAAAATTGGTAGGGCCAAGTAGTGCAGTCTATAGTAAAAAATGCACTGGCACGGATTTACTTACAATGCCCACATCTAAACAGATATATGATGGAAACCTTGAATTAGACTAGGCAAATTCTTGACTTGTAGAATGCATAAATTCTTTATTCGAAGAAAATCATTTAAAAAAATATAGGTTCAAGTGATGCACTTTATAGTAAAAATTTACATGTGTGTATTAACTATATAGTGTGCACCACAAAACTTGAAAACCTTAAGAAAAAAACTTACAAGGAAAAATGGTGCACTTGATAGTAAAAGACACACTGGTGTGTATTTACTATATAGTGTGCACTACGCAACCCAAAAGTGTTATCTAAAAAAAAAATCCTAACAAGGACAGGTTTTGGGATCCAATGCAACAAGAGGACCCAATGCATTAAAATATTGTTTACATTAGAATAACCATTAGGCTTATAAATACATAACCCCCACCCCCCAAAAAAAAAAATCATTGTAGAAACTAAAACCTTGCGGATAGGGTTCATAACAACATAAAATAAAAGGGATGGAACAACAAAGCTAGGATTTGAAGTGTTCAAGGTGAGTCTGAAACCCTCCTATTTTGTTGAGATGAAGAGAATGGAGTTACATACCTAAAATTTCTTCTTTGCGGATTTGTATGTAACCAATGGTGACCCCTTACAAAATCTACCCTTCAGAAAACACTATCCACTCCAATCTCTTACCCAATAAATCTCTCTTGCACTAGTTTCCCCTCTAACTTTTCATACAACAATAGATTAGGGTTTAGGATTTTATTTAGGTCACTTTTACAAAATTAAATCTCTCTCTCTCTCTCTCTCTCTCTCTCTCTCTCTCTCTCNCACACACACACACACACACACACACACACACACACACACACACACATTTGATTTTTCGACGCATTAATGAAAATGCATGATCTATTTTTCTTAAAAAACTTTTTTTTTGGTGTACAGTGTGCCCATCAAATTTAAGCATACTGATGTGCTCTATTACCTTAGTCGCATAGTGGAAATAGTTTTCCACTAAAACATAAGTGCAAACCTCCATAATTACTACTTTGTGGATGTTTTAGTATAGGTATGTGTTTAGTGCATATCAAAACCAAATGCACCAGGCGTATGGTATAAACAAATGCACCTCTATGCTAAAGTAAAATAGGTGCATTGGTTTCATTAAAAAGACCTTTGAAATTCTGTTTGAAGTTAGAATGTTACATGCTTCCCAAACTTTTCTTTTAAGAATTTAGACACATATTGATTGTACTTTTGGCTCAAATGCAAGGGGTAAAAGTGATAATATCAATGGTTGATTCTTTAGATTCCTCATTCCATATTGTTCCAAGTTCACTAAGTTCTCCCTTGTCATTTATATTTTGTCTAATCTTTAGTATTGATTATTTGATTGAATTTACATTACCTTAGTATGTGCATTTGAATATTTGTCTAGGAAGATCATAAGGAGGATATGGACATAGTACCTTTCTCTCTCTGATTCTAATATTATATTTTACTAACTACTTATGTTATGTATCTATGCTCTAATGAAACTTGTTGAAATTATGAACTTATGAGAAAACAATTTTAATGTATTTTTGGTTTGATCGTTATGGACATGATATCCTTTTTTATGTAGGCCTTTGTTGCATTTAGAGCTAATATAGGATATGTAGTTGACATTTTAGAATAATGTTGGCCATAGTTTCTCTTTGATTGACTTTATATCATACTCTCTTTTTTATTTATGCACATATTGAATGTAATTTTTTTTCTTAAATATAAAGTTACGATTTTTTCCTTGGAAACAAAAATTGTATTTGGTTGCCCAGTGCACGACTTTAATTAATCATTAGAAAGTATTGTGATCAGTATGGACCTTAACTTAATTAAAATTCAAACAACTATTATTTTGGATATTAACTATTATCTCAAACATGAAATCATTAAAAATATATACTATTGAACATTCCTAAGTAATCTTTTAGATGCCAACCCAATGGTCCTCACGATGAAAAATCAATACTATTGATGGATTTGGAATAAAATTCCTGACATTTGTCATTATGAATGTTCGACTGTGATTTCCTAGACAATCACAAAGTTTGAGATCACCTTCTTATGAGTTGTCATCCTTATCTTCTTATCTTATCCATTGATGGATTGTTAGTGAGATCTAGATCTAGAGGTGCTCATATACATGTACTATATATTGATGTCATTGGATTAATAATGTGTTGAATATGGCTCAAAGCATTTTTCGCCGAGTTCTTATCTTGTGTTGTGCTCACTCTATTTCTTAAGAATGAAATGTCACCAACTATGTATCAGTATCAATGGAATCACTTCAAACATACTATGTATTGATCACAATATCCCATTATTAAAGCATTCATTATAAAATTAAATCAGGACTTGAAATCGATTAGAAATTAATTATGGAACAAATCTATTGCTCACGCAAGCATTCATCCATTATGATAAATAATAATGGAGAGTTTTATGTAGATTGTATTCAATGGTTCATATTTATATTTCAATTGAAATTTCACCTTGCGTTGGAGTTAAAGTTCATTATGTTTGTCTATATGTTTTTTGTATATATGATTCAATGATTCAAAGACTTCTTTCAACTCAAATTCATTGTGTTGGAATTGGTTTGTTGTGTTGGAGTTGAAGTTGGATATAATCATGCAATATTTTATAGGTAAAACTATAAATATCACTTAAACAAAGCATACACAACAACTGAATGTACCAGAGCCACTATTTGATTATGGAACATATAGGTTATGGGCCCACCACACTTTTGCTACACCACTCTAATTTTTCCATGGCATGTTGATGTAATGATCCAAATGCTTAAAATATCATAACAAAATAGAAGTTCACACCATGTACAACAATGTGAGCATGGAGCACAACTCCAAGATAGATAAGTTACATAATAATGCCTTAAAGAATAAGAGAACCTCCTCGATATAACCAAATACATTTATACATCACAATTCACATGTCTCCAATAATGAATACATGATCTCTATATATACCTATTCACACTTGCACATGAGGCCCCTTTACTATTAGGTCGACCCTATTACATATATGATTACACATTACATGTACATTTATGCCCATAGATGCCCCCCCCTGGGTTCATATCATATACATTTATCCCTATATATGTTCCCCTTGGGTCATAACATAGTACCCTCCTTCAAAAATATTTGTCCTCAAAGCTTTGCAATTAAAGACTTCACATGTGATGAAACCAAGTAATATGATTTTCTAATGTTCCTGCTTTCTTCTTTCCATTGATGATGATCCATCCATCCAAAATCAATTATTTTGAGTTGTAATCATTGGTGTCTAGTTGTTGCATAATTTTATTTCCCTTGATTCCATGTATCATTGGTGAAGCTTCTACAATTTGTAGTAGATGTTGGTCTATGATAATATATTTTTGAATGATGGTTTTGTGATACCATATTCCACGAATATTGATGATTATTCCATCTTCTTCCTTCATAATGTTGATATCAACCTTCTTGTCTTCCTTGAAATATTTCCTAGTAATGAGGGTGTCAATATGGTTCCACTTTTGATGGTTTTTCTTCACTCTACATGTGCATTTCATCTAAATTATTTTCAGAGACAATGGAATCCTCTATATTCCTTGCTTTTTCTTTGATTGTTCTAGCCTTGGAGATAATACCATCATATTTGGCATGTACATCCTCTACGTGGAGTTCAACTTCTTCAAGTATCTTCTGGTGACCTTCTTGAATCTTGTCTTCTTTATCCACTTGAAGTTGCAATGTCACCCCATTTATCAAATTCTGACGTCCTCCTTCAATTCTTGATTGCATTTCTGATTTTACCTCATCAGTAATTAGGGATTCCTCAACCTTCTTGCAAATTTTCTCTTCGAGTCTTTTGGTATATTCTTCATCCAATATCCTATTTTCTTCTTGATTTTGATCATTCTTATTTTCTTCTTTCAATCTCTTAACCTCATCCAATAGTTTTTTGGTATGGTTTCATAATCTACATATCTCTTCATATTTATTTTTCAAATCTTCCCTTGACTCATCCTTTTCCCACTTTCCCTTGCTACTCTTTTCCTGTTTTTATTTTTGAACCTTCTTAATGAGCGCTTCATTAAGGTCTTGTATCTTAGATAGCTCATCACCCTGTTTCTTTATCTCTTCTTTTGCTTCTTTTAACTCCTATTCAATTTTATGCATTGCTTCCAATTTTAAGTCCTTGATCCATTTTTTTAGAACAATTCTTCAAATACTTCCCATGTGATGTTTTATCTATTATTAACACTCTTCCACCACATCCAAGCTTTGTTGAAATATTGTAACTTCGAAGAATATTCTAATTATATTTAAGTTATTATGTTATAGATAAAATCCCCTTTTGTGGATTGATCAAGTCGAGTCTTGTATAAGATCAAATCCCCTTTTGTGGATTGATCAAGTCGAGTCTTGTATAAGATCAAATCCCCTTTTGTGGATTGGTCAAACTGTTTTTGTATAGTGGTATTTGTAAAGTCGGCCCCTAGTAATTATAAAGTGGTTTTAGCCACTTCTAGGAGAAGTCGGTTCAACCAAATGAAGAGACACAACCTTAGCACCATCTCACACTTGTATTTATATGTGAGGTTGGTGTCTCATTTACACACACTCACTCACTCATCTAGTGCACATATCTTGAAGGCAATTGTAGTTGCAGGAGGAAGGAGAAGAGAGGCGCATGCTCAGTCTTGGTATGTCTTTGGTGTTTTGGTCTTAGTCTTGGCATTGTATTGGCAATCTATTATTGAGGAAGTTTTTGCTAGGTTTTCTCCCCCATGAGGGTTTCCCAGGATAAAATGTTGCGTACCTTGTGATTGTGTTTCTTTAAGTGATACTCTCTATACTGTTGTTTTGGAAATGCATTGAATGCTCATGTAATTTGGAAATAACCTAATAACATCAGTAAAAACTTAACATGGTATCAGAGCTTGACTAAATAGAGCATCTTTCACTGGGTATCTAAATGTCACTGTTGTCGTACAGAAAAATTAGGGCTTTTTACTGAAGAGGAATTTTTGACAAAAAACCACCTTGGTAAGTGTGCCCTACCCTAGTGCATCTTTTGGCAGCTTGAGCGAACTTTTTCAGTGGCTAGATTCTATGAAAAATCAAACCCTAGTTTTGACTGGTACCAAAAAACCATGAAATTAAAACCAGTACTAGAAGTACTAGTCTAGAATTGCGCAGGTCAAGTTTCAAGGGGTAAAACTTGGAATTTTATGAAACCGTCAGCTCCAACAAACTCGCCTTAGCCCAACGCATCTCCTAGTAAGCTCAGTTTCATTTTTTGAGCACTTTCATTTTCTGGTCATTTTCTTAGCTCCGGGTCAAGATGTTTGCAAGCACCAAGCTTGTTGACAAGCTAGAAGGTGTGGAAAAATTTTGTGCCTGGAAGTACAGAATTGGACTCATTCTTGAAGAGAATGACCTTGCAAAATTCATAAAATAAAATGTACCGGAACCCGAAGAAAATGCAACCAAAGAGAAGTATAAGAAGGATATGATTAAGGTTAAAAGAATAATTGCATATTCCATTAAAGACCACTTGAGCCCTCAAGTGTCTTCTAAGAATACTCCAAAATATATGTTTGATGCCCTAACTAGAATGTATGAAGGAAAGAACATCAATCAGAAGATGAACTTGAGAACCCAACTCAAGAATACAAAGATGCAAAAAGGAGAAACAGTTCAAGACTATTTCTCTAGAGTTTCTCAATTCAAGGAACAGTAAGAGGCAATTGGAGACAACTTAGATGATGAT
>SNQJ01S0062020.1:0-10554 GCA_010110895.2 Picea sitchensis | reverse complement strand
CTAGGGTTATTAACCAATTCATTAGGGTTTCTCTTGCTTCCCGGAGTCTTCTATTCTCGTCAGGTTCACATGTAGAGGTAAATACCTCCCGCAGCTACCATAATATTAACAAGAATTACCCCTAATGATGAGATTCCAGAAGATCATGATATGATAGAATATTAAGAACCTCCCCGTATGACGATCTCTCACAAGAGAAAGTCACCTTGGGTGAAAAAACGTATTCAAGATGCAGAGAAGTATGGTGCCCCTAAAGGAACCATAAGACAAAGCAAGAATCCTAAGCCATTCTCCAGCTATATGGCCTTGATGTGTGATCTCGTAGATAAGGAACCTACTTGCTTTGAAGAATCCATTCAGAAGAAAGAATGGATGGATGCTATGATAGAAGAATACTAGTACATTATGAAGAATGATGTATGGGAAGTAGTTCCCAGACCAAAGAAAAAAGATGTGGTATATTCCAAAATACAACATGCAGCAGACGAAAGCATTGAAAAACATAAGGCAAGATTTGTGGCTCGTGGATTTTCTCAAAAGGAAGGTATTGACTATGAAGAAACATTTGCTCGTGTATCCAGATACACTTCTATCAGAACCATCATAGCTCTTGCAGCCAAAATCAAGTGGAAATTACACCAGATGGATGTGAAAACAACTTTCTTAAGTTGTGTTATTGAAGAAGAAGTGTATATAGAACAACCACAAGGGTTTGAATTTGAAGATAGAAAGACTCATGTTTGTAGGTTGAAGAAAGATTTGTACGGGTTGAAGAAAGCTTTGTACGGGTTGAAGCAAGCTCCTAGAGCTTGGTATGGCAGAATTGAAAGTTTCCTGAAAAGATTGGGCTTTACCAAGAGTAAAGTTGATCCTAAGCTATACTTCAAGGTTATGAATGATGAGCCAGTTATATTGCTACTATATGTGGATGATTTATTCTTGACAGGAGAAGAAAAGCTCATCACAGATTGCAAGAAGAAGCTCATTGTAGAGTTTGAGATGAAAGACCTAGGCCTGATGCATTATTTCTTAGGTCTTGAAGTTTGGCAGAGCTCAGAAAAGATCTTCCTTAACCAAGGAAAGTATGCAGTTAAAATACTGAAGAGATTTGACATGTTGGAATGTAAATCCATGAACACACCCATGGAAACGAATTTGAAGCTCCTGGTTGATACTTCGTCAGAGTTGGTTGATGCTACTCTATACAGACAAATTATTGGTTCATTGATGTATCTGACGAATACCAGGCTAGATATATTCTTTGTTGTGAACAACTTGAGTCAGTATCTGGTGGAGCCCAGACGTGTTCACCTTGTAGCTGCAAAGCATGTGATGAGAAACCTTAAGGGTACGTTGGATTATGGTCTCTGTTATACTGGAGATCGTGACTTCAGACTGTATGGTTATATTTATTCAGATTGGGCTGGAAGTGCTTCAGACAGAAAGAGTACTTCAGGATGTTGCTTCAGTTTGGGGTCATCCATTACTTCATGGCAAAGCAGGAAGCAATCCAGTATTGCTCTCAACATGCCAAAAGCAAAGTACATTGCAACATGTTCCGCCAGTTGTGAAGCCATATGCCTTCGAAAGTTGTTGACATGTAAGTTCGATCTGGAGATGGAAGCCACCATGATTCTATGTGATAACCAGAGTTGTATAAATATGACGTAGAACCCAGTGTTCCATGATAAATCGAAGCACATAGAGATCTGGTACCACTACACTCATGATTTGGTGTGGAGGGAATTTGTAAAGCTCCAATATGTTGGCACGGATGAGAAGGTTACAGATTTGTTGATTAAGCCTATGTCTCGTGTGAAGTTTGAGTACTTTCGAGACAAGCTTGGTGTATTCCGAAAGGACCTCCCTCAAAAGGGGGAGTGATGTTGATGATACTATGGTATCCTGACCAACAACAGGTAACTCCATTAGGATTATATATCCTAGGGGATTGATCATCCCTGGGCATATCCTGAAGGTCCGATAAGGACGGTCTGTCAGAGTACCTATGCATGTATATGCCAGTTGTGGTCAATAGTGGTAGCTCAATTAGGATTTTATATCCTAGGGAATCTTATGATTCCTAGGCAGATCTTGAAGGTCTGGTAAGGATGGTCTATCAGAGTATCACATGGTAGCTTGTTAGGATTTTATGTCCCAAGGAATCTTATGATTCTTGGGCAGATCTCAAAGGTTCGGTAAGGACGGTCTGTCAGAGTACCACAAATGTTGTTGTTGATGCACCTGTCTCATTCTGTTTCCACATGTTGATGATGATGTTCCAACCTCATGTTGTTGTTGATGATGTTCCAGCTTCGTGTTATTGATGATGTTGTTGTTTCAGCTTCTACTATTGGTGTTGATGTTTCAACTTCATGTTGATTATGATGATTTTAATCCAGATCCGTGCTATAAACGATGATGATATTAATGATGAGAAAAAACTTTCAATGATGTATAGATGTGCCAGTCAATGTTTCAGATGTTGATGATGATGTTGCCCTCTCCTTCTCTTGATGATGTTGTATTGAGTCATGTCAGTAGAATACCCTTCTCGTTAAGGGGGAGTGTTGAAATATTGTAACTTCGAAGAATATTCTAATTATATTTGAGTTATTATTTTATATATCAAATCCCCTTTTGTGGATTGATCAAGTCGGGTCTTTTATAAGATCAAATCCCCTTTTGTGAATTGGTCAAACTGTTTTTGTATAGTGGTATTTTTAAAGTCGAACCCTAGTAATTATAAATTGGTTTTAGCCACTTCTAGAAGAAGTCGGCTCAACCAAGTGAAGAGACACAACCCTAGCACCATCTCACACTTGTATTTATATGTGAGGTTGGTGTCTCATTTACACACACTCACTCACTCATCTAGTGCGCATATCTTGAAGGCAATTGCAGTTGTAGGAGGAAGGAGAAGAGATGCGCATGCTCAGTCTTGGTTTGTCTTTGGTGTTTTGGTCTTAGTCTTGGCATCGTATTAGCAATCTATTATTGAGGAAGTTTTTGCTAGGTTTTCTCCCCCATGAGGATTTCCCAAGATAAAATGGTGTGTACCTTGTGATTGTGTTTCTTTCAGTGATCCT
Source organism: Picea sitchensis (assembly GCA_010110895.2). Classification (NCBI taxonomy): domain Eukaryota; kingdom Viridiplantae; phylum Streptophyta; class Pinopsida; order Pinales; family Pinaceae; genus Picea; species Picea sitchensis. The sequence continues at coordinate 7,465 of SNQJ01S0062020.1, read as the reverse complement.
CTTTATACTGTTGTTTTGGAAATGCATTGAATGCTCATGTGATTTGGAAATACCTAATAACAATACTAAAAAATTAACAAGATTCACCATCAAACTTAATACTTTCCCTTAAAGGAGTCATACCATATTCCTTTACCATCCTCAACCATTCCATAGGATTAATTTCATATTTATCTTCATCTCCACTAAAGTGAGGTATTGCCATTGATTCTTAATTGAGGTATAACCCAAACCTCAACTTTCACCCTTTATATATTAGGGATAATTATCTCAAATAGTTATAATCCTTGCTCCGATATAATCTTCTATGTTTTATCTTTCCAATGGCTTTTGAATAAGCTCAATCAGACATTCCAATCAAAAGTTATGATAGTTTTAAGTGAACATACCTTTGAAACCCTCATTTGGAGTCAGTCATGTTGGTTGACCTTCCTTCTGATGTATTTATGAAATTTTAGCCCCTATGATTCTGAAATTTAGACTTGTAGTACTCTGAAATGTCTTCTCTACAATGCCACATATCTAACCAAAATTGGGTGTGCCAGATGAAAGTTATGGTAACTTTCTCAAACCTTGCTAAATTTTGTCCTATTTTGGAGAGTGAACTTGTACAAATTTCCACGCACCCAATATTTTTATATATGATTCTGAAACTCACATAAAACATACTATAGATTGTACTCTTTCCAATGCAATTGGTCTCAAAAAAAATGGATCCTCTTGGAAAAGTTATGATTGTTTTACCTAGAACACCTATTTGAGACTAGTTACATGACTAGTAAAAAACCCTATCTTCCACAAAGTGTATGTAACACCCTGTTTCCCCCAGCTTGGAAATATAACTATAATGGCCAAGAGACTATGGAAAACTCCATATGTGTGAATATTGATTCGATGGACCTTTGTTTGAAAGGTAAACGAATGTAAATCTTGTTATTTACTAGAAAATGGGCAAGTGTTACATGACTGTTGTAAGGGGGGTGTACTTAGAAAGACCACGAATGATATACAAAGAGATGGTGAAGGGGACCGGGAATGGTTGCATTAACCTTCACCAAACCAATACTTACTAGATTTATTATCTCGGGACCAGAACAATCCTCTGACCCAGAATGAATTACAATCAGGCTGGTAGGTGGGAAGACCTCCTCAAGAGTTAATGAGGGGATGGGGCATAGCACCCATCTGTAAGGCTTCCAGAGTTGACCACGGGCTGGGAATTATAGCCACACGCGACCTTGCTGAAAGAGGCGAGAAAGGAAGGTGTGGTGGGCAGAAGGAGACCTGCGAAGAGTGCAGAGATGGGAGGTGAATCTCTCGGGTTCAAGGAAGAACTGGAAATAAGCATTATGGTCATAGGAAATGGCGGAGAAGGTTATGATACAAGCTGATAAATGAGGTCGGTCCTCCTTGCTTGGTATCGTGTAAACCATTGCCAGGATCCTGCAGGAGGAGGAGAGTAACCTTCATCCCTACTGTTGTTGAGCCAGAATAAAATATTGTGTTGCAGAGCATTGTGGTCTAGCTCGGGGGTGGCTAGTGGTAAATTCGTTTGGAGTGACTGAGCCTATGGTTGGGTGGAAACGAGCACCCCTTCCAGCAGTCGCTTCACATCGTCTGATTCTGATAAGTATTTTCCCTACTTTATTTGTTGAACTGGAATAATGGATGAATACTTGGACTTATACATATATGCATTTATCAATGTCTTTTGTGTGAAATGGATATGTTATGTGTATGCCTTCATCGCCTTGTGAATTTACACTTCCAATTGATAGATTGTATGCCCAACTTAACTCCGGAGGCTTCCCAGGGCCTAAGTTGTTAAGATGGTCGAGACAGGAGATATCATGTCGACCCAAAACCATTCGTCCGAAGAGGATACCTCTTCCAGACCCCTTTGTCGTGCGACCGGAATGCCAGACCCAATTCCTTAACCCTTTTATGATAAAGCACAAGAGGGGTAGCAAAGTTGAAGCCTTGAAAAGAGAAGGTCTCTTCATTCAGAAGATGAACGGAAGAGATACGTTTGAAAGGACCCATATGACCGATACCTAGAAACCTTGGGCTAAGCCTAAGGAGGCCATGTTTCCTTGGCCGCGTAGCTCCAGAATTCTAGGACTTCAGAGTAAGACTGACCTTACTAGCCTTACGCGGACTGAAGGTGACCGGGAGACTCGGTCTCCTGTGAGATTGACCGACAATAGGTGGTTCCCCAGGTGGTTGGGTGGACCTATCTCGCTAATTAAACTGAGACTTGAAACCCCGAAGGTCGGAGCCGTGAAGGACCCAGTACCGTAGATTGTGGGATCCTTCAGATCCTTTCCCAATCATTGTCATATCGGGGACGTGTGGCGCTACTCCCTCTAATTTATAGATTGGGGGATTCAGAAGTTAAGAGGCATTTTCTTAGCAATACTCCCGAACGCCGAAACCTCGAGGTAACCAGAGCCGCATATCTATAGGTCTACATGACTGGATCTCAACCGTGAAATTTGAGGAATGTAGAAGCTTGCCAGCTCGAGGTGACAAGGTACAGTAACGCCATCCCTGGTGACGTGGATCCAAACTTAAAGAGCCATGTGCCACATGGTTTCATGAGCATCACCTACCCCATAGGACCCTTGGATCGTGACATGCATCACCCTGGGTGAGGGCACGTGTTGCCCCTGATCCAACTACGTGTCAACCCTTGGTACGTGCCCACCTAACCAATGTGGTTGGCAGAGGGACTGGGACTCCAAGAGTCTGGAACTCCGGAACTTTGGAGGATTTAGAGCATAGTATTGTAGAGAGTCCAAGGAAGACCTGAAGCCCGAATTAACGATGTATATATAAACCTTCCATTGAAAAGGACAGGTGTCGACATATCTCGCACTCTGTAGCGGAAGTAATCTAGAAGAGTGGAGGTTCGAGAACTCTCGAAGCCCGAGTCCCTAAGTCAATCTCAGTCGTTCGTTGGGACAAGAGTATGGACCGCCAATTCGACTCGTGTCTGTCCGCAGGTTCAGACTTCGGTGGAATCGTAGTCATATGAGTCAAGGAGACTTAAATTACAAAGTCCCAACGTGCACGAGGAACCTATGGAGTCGGACCCCCATGGAGGTCCTATGGCCCCGACCAATGAACACGTGAGGAGCTAGAGAGAGGTGTATCCGCCAGTTCTGAGTTTGGTTCTGAGCGTGGTGATCGTGGCAGGAAAGCCTTGGATGAGCATAATGGGATTTGAGACACCGTATGGAGGTCTTGAGTTCTTAAGAAGAACAAAATTTCGATGCCCCACTATGGGTGTGTTACAAATTGGTATCAAAGCATGGTTACAACATTTGGCCTGCTTGGGCTCATGGACAAGTTGCGTAAAAACCACATTAAAGGGATTTAAGGGTGACACCTTACCTTACTTCCTAAAAAGTTTGGTTAAGCCCTTATTACATAAAAGAATGAAAGATTCATAGTGTGTGTGTGTGTGTAATTAAGAAATATGAGCTATGTGTTGTTCATGAACTAATATACTGTTAGCTAATAGCAAGTGTTTTGTCAACACTCAAGCGGTCGGTCAGTCGCGGGAAGCTGCAAGCATAAAGGATGGTGACGCGCCATGAAGTGGGGGATGGATCCCACAATAGAGACAAAGAATCTGATGAGAGGAGGGCGGTAGAGACTCCTCCAGATATGGCTGAAATTGTAAGGAGCCTCATGGCCGAATTACAAAGTTGCAAGGCCGACAATGAGAGATTGATAAAAGAGCAAGAGAAGCAAACGAAAATTAATGCAGTCTTGCTGCAGAGTTTATCTGACATATAGAGACAGCTGCAGCATGGACATGACACCAGTCATGTGGACCGACGACAGACAAAGAGGAGTTGAAGTCCACTTGAGATACGAAAACGTGGTCCCATAAGTGCAGGGATGATTTTAAGGATGGAAATTTGTTTTAAAATGTAGAAACCTTGGCAAATATTACTAATCCTTCATATGCCAACTATAAATGTTTGGCGATATTTTTGTAAAAATATTCAAACTTATAAGGATTTTATATAGTTTTTATAAAATTTTGGCGATTTTTAAGGTAAAATAATTTTATCCTATAGAATTTTGGCGAATCATTTTTAAAATAGTGAATCTTGTTTTTGGAAATACCATGGAAAATTAGCCCATGAGCGAAATTTAGCCCCTAAAATAATCCATGCATAAGTGGCCACACTAGGAGGAGCACCTCGAGGAAGGTCCAACCTGGAGACATGGGACACTCATCGAGAGAAGCCTCTGGAAAGGAAACTGGCGACTCAGAGGGATCTTCTAGTAGTAAAACTAGCTCACATTCTCAAAGGAAAAGGAAGAAACGAAAACATTCCAAAACTCATGACCCTGAAGAGTTCAAGAAAGCCAAACCACCCTCTTTTGATGGTGAGATTAAGAAAGGGGAAGAGGCAGAAGCATGGCTGCTTGGACTAAATAAGTACTTCAGATTCCATGATTTCTCTGAACACTTTAAGGCTCGAATAACCACCATCAACTTGAATGGAAAGGCTTCCATTTGGTGGGAAGATCTTAAGAATGTGAAAGGAATCCATGAAGAGGACCTATCTTGGAAACGGTTTGAGAAACACTTCAAGAAGAAGTATCTGTCAGAAAAATATTTCAACGAGAAGACTAAAGAGTTCTATGAACTCAAGCTGGGACAACTCACCATAGAGGAATATGTCAGTACATTCCTTGAGTTGTTGAGGTATGTACCCTGCATAAAAGAGGAAAAGGTAAAAGTGCAATGATTTATCAGTGGGTTACCTCAAACCTACCAGAACGGGATTGAGTTTGACGAGCCAAAGACCTTAGAAGACACTATTCGGAAGGCAAGGTATTGTTATGAACAGTTTGGGAGTCAGACATAACCTCACAAGGAATGGAAGCAGAAGAATAGTTCAGGGTTCAAGAAGAAGGGGTTTAAATCCCCAAGATTTAAGAACTATAGGAAGGATTCAAGGATGAGCCTTCCTACCCAAAGTGTGCACCAGCAAAATCCCCCCCCCCCGAGAGTGGAAATAAACCTTTTGGATCAACCCCAAGAAAGACTGATAACCCAAAGAAGGAACCCTTGAAATGTTGGGGTTGTGGAGAAGAACATCTACTGAGGGACAGTCTGCACAGACAACAACATGGTAGGAGAGTTTGCAACATCCAAGAAGCTATCATCGTCAATTATGTGGCTAGGAGTATGCCACAGATTTATGCAGTCATGGATAATAAACAAGCCGACCACCAAGCTTTAGTGGTGGATATGGAAGGTATGATCGCCAACCATCTAGTTTCTATTTTAATTGACCCTGGTTCTAATTTGATTTAGGTGGCCCCTCAGACTATTGATAAGTGTAAATTGCAGCCACATAGACATGCTAACCCATGGTTGGTACAGCTAGCCACTGGCACCAAAAGAAAAATAACGGAGGTCATACCAGCTTGCCAATTCATTATGGATGGATTGCCCACCCAAGCTACCCTTAACATACGTCCCCTAGGATCTTATGACCTATTGATTGGTATGGACTGGCTAGCTACATATAAGACTAAGTTAGACTACTACCATAAAAACTTAGAATGTATAAATGGAGAAGGGAGAAAGATAACCCTCCGAGGAATTCAGAAGCCTCTCTCAGTGATATGAATATCAACCCTTCAAATGAAGAAGTATTGCAGAAAGGGATGTCCTCTATACACAATACATGTGTTGGAGACTGTTGAGGATGACAGACCAAACCTAGAAAACCATCCCCTATTAAGGGAGTATAGAGATGTGTTTCTAGAAGAGGTATCAGGTTTACCCTTGAGAAGAGACATTGACTTGTCGATAGAACTTGCAGCAGGAGCAGTGCCAATATCTAGGACACCCTATAGGATGAGTACACCCGAACTAGTTGAGCTCAAGCTACAACTAAAAGAAATGATGGACAAAGGTTACATCCGACCCAGTGTATCTCCATGGGGAGCACCAGTTCTATTTGTGAAGAAGAAAGATGGCACACTCCAATTGTGCATAGATTATAGACAACTCAATAAGACAACCATAAAGAACAAGTACCCCTTGCCAAGAATTGATGACTTGTTCGATCAATTAGGGGGTGCTTCCATCTTCTCAAAGATTGACTTAAGATATGGATACCATCAAGTCTGAATCAAGAACGAAGACATCCACAAAACTGTCTTCAAGACAAGATATGGTCACTATGAATTTGTGGTAGTGCCATTTGGATTAACCAATGCCCCTGCCACTTTTATGTGCTTGATGAACAATGTACTCAACAAATTCCTAGACAGATTTGTATTGGTTTTTATTCATGATATCTTAATCTACTCCAAGAATAGAGAGGAGCATGAAGAACATCTTAGACTTGTACTTAAAGTGCTAAGAGAGCATCAACTCTACGCTAAGTTTAGCAAGTGTGACTTTTTCCAGAAGCAAATACATTACTTGGGCCATGTTATATCTGAAGAAGGGGTGGCAGTAGACCCTGACAAGATCAAATCTATCATGGAATGTCCTACCCCAAAGGATGTTTCAGATATCAGATCCTTTATGGGCTTAGCAGGATATTATTGAAGGTTCATAAAAGGATTTTCCAAGATTGGTTGTCCAATCACTGCCCTCTAGAAGAAGGGGGTTAAATTCACTTGGACTTCAGAGTGTGAAGAAAGGTTTCAGGAATTGAAATACCTTCTAACCCATGCACCCATGTTGAAGATCGCAGACCCTGATAATGACTACCTCGTGTGTACAGATACCTGTAAGGAAGGACTCGAAGGAGTCTTTATGCAAGAAGGACACGTAATTTGCTACGAATCCAGAAAATTAAATGAGCATGAAATCAATTATGTGACCCACGATCTAGAGTTGGCTTCCATAGTGCATGCTTTAAAAATGTGGAAGCATTACCTCCTGGGTAGGAGATTTGTACTTATGACAGACCACTGTGGGTTGAGGCACCTGTTTGATCAACCAAAACTCAATGCTAGGCAAGCTAGGTGGATGGATCTCCTTAGTGAGTTTGATTTTGAAATAAAACATATCAAAGGAAAGGAAAATAGGGTGGTCGATGCCCTTAGTAGAAGTATGAAAACAATTCACCTGGCAGCGGTGAGCACCTGTGAAACGAATGTCAGGGATAGAGTCAGGAATGCACAAGAAACATATGCATTCTTCAAGACCGTGACATCGTACCTGAAGCAAGAGCCCGCAGGGCTAATGTATGAAGGCTACCAGATGTTGGACGAAGTTCTACTGACTTACCAAAACAGATTGTATATCCCAAGTTGTGACAACTTGAAGAGGTTCATAATGGACAAATTGCACAAGAGACCATACACAGGCCATCCGGGTTATCAGAAAATGGTCACGACCACTGGGAAACAATTCTATTGGCCTGGATTGAAAAAGGACATAGTTGAATATTTAGCTAAATGTCTAGAATGC